>JASGAU010407095.1:0-15421 GCA_030220045.1 Australoheros facetus
GTGTGTGTGTGTGTGTGTGTGTGTGAGAGAGAGAGAGAGAGAGAGAGAGAGAGAGAGAGAAATTGACAAAGAGAAAGAGAGAAATTGGTTTCAGCTATCCAGAGGAGCAAGATGATGAGATAGCATCTCTTAAGAAATTATTATTTTAAAAAGAAATCTGCATTCCAGCCAATCAGACTGTAGTCTTATCAGGTACTACAGAACAAAGCTTTGATAAAAGAAGCACAGGAATTCCCCATACATCAGTGTGAGATAGGGGAAAGACACAAAGATCTCAAGACTGAAAGGAAGGTAGTGAGAGTGAGTTTCCCCAAAAAAAAGGTTTCAGTCTAGCAAGGATAAAGTATACATTAAGTTTTTTTTTTTTTAATTGATCAATATTTTAAACCTGTCATTTTGAAATTTGTTGTCTTTTTAAATGTTTTTACCTGCTCGATCACATCCTGGCCTTATATTCAATACCATAATAGTTTTGCCATCACAGTTATCACTTGGTCTGCGGTCAAATAATGTTTGTCAAATGAGGCGTTTACATGCCACAAAAGCATGATTTCTACCGGAGTACCCCAGTTTTCTAAATCCAGGATATGATGTTTACATATGTATCAACTTACCAGGAAGCTTTTAGTTTTCTAAAGATGTTTTGAGATTGTGCTTCGACTTTTGCAGTTATAAAAATGAATTATTGACACAGAGAGTGGTAAAGGCTATTGGATATATAACTGAAGTTTCAAGTTGAAACAAGGTGAACATGTTTATGTTTCATTCTGCAGAGGTGTGAACGTTTCAATGTTTGATTTGAAATTATCAATATAATTATAGTGCCATGCCTTATCTCATGACTGCCTCATTTCACTGATTCCCGCAGCCAGGTTCCAAAATGTGCTGAAAAGCCTTCGCAGAAGATGGAGACTGATTCCTCAATCCACACAGCTTTGGTTAGAAAGGGCTTTTTTTTGTTGTTGTTGCTATTTACATACTTAAAATGCTTTATTTGCCATCATATAACAAGCCAGATTCAAATATCTAAACAACTATTTGACGGTTTACCATTAAATCAAATAGAAAAGAGAGCCTCCGGATGCTGGCTAAAACAAAAGGCAAAGGGACAGAAAGGTAGCAATAAACCAGCAATAAAAACACCTGGCCAGTTATTTTTGTATGTTTATTTGTTTGTTTTTATCATAAGCGAGGTCAGACGATTTCAGCTGAACTCCTTTTTTCCATCTGAAAATCCTTCAGCTCAAGACTCAACATGTATTAATGTCAGTGATTGTAGAACTGAATTACACATAAAAATAAACAAACCAGTAACAATTTAATTTTTAAATTTTCTTTAATTTTTTTTTTCCCAGGCTATAATTGAGCAAGACTTTTAAACTAGTTATTAATTTAAGACTAAATACCACTACAACCACTGACGTTTCCATAAACCTCCACTGCACGTGTGTAATGTTATATCAGCACAGGTTATCATGGTAAGGTAAGATTCCAGTAAACAGGCCATACATCTACTAGGCCTAAGCATGCCTGTCATTTTGAACATTGGTATTTTGACATTAGTATTTACATGCAAACGTTTTTGTGACTGAATACGGCCTCACAGAATCACTGTTAGTACAGGCAGCATGCAGAGTAAGATTGTCAATAACTGTAAATGCAGAGATGAATAAATGCAGGTTGGGTTGGGATGTTTTTGTTTGCTTGTTTGGTTTTTCTTTAGTTTTAGTTTGGCATCTTTTTTACAGTAAGTAAGTGGATTAAGTGAATCGATCACCAGTGTTACAGTCTACTGTGTAGATTTCCTTTAACTTCTGACATATCACAGCATAATCTATTTTGGGATTTATGGTAATCATATTGAAGTGCTATTTTGGACTGTGTTAAGGGAATGTTTGTGTGGCCATTCCTGAAAAGGAAGTTATGTTTGGACATATAAAGGAAGTGGAAAGGAAGTGGCAATGACTGGTAAAGGAGACACAAAGTAAATTCTATTATTATCTATTATTATGATATCTATTATTATTATAAATTATACAAAAGATTTCTTAAAAAACATATACCTTTACTATCCGTCCATCCGGGCCAAGGTGGAATTGAACCCAGCCCTTGTAGATGCCATTGTAGGTGGGAGGCAGCAGTGCTAACTGTGCCACCATGCTGCTGAGCTTTACTATAGAAATCCAAAAGATGGTATATAGTGTACACTGAAAATAATGTGTGCACTGAATTCTGTAGTTTTTTTTAGATCACGTGAATTTAAAAGGGATGAAAGGTAGGGGATTGTTACAGTAGGCTGCAAAATAAAATTAAGTGTTACTGTTGTGCAGCTGAGGAATTTCTGTGAACATTGCAGAATTAATTTGAATACAATAAAATACATTTATGTGCCTGTGCGTCATGTTTATTTCCTTTCTTTGGTTTCTCCATTTCTGACATTATATCATATTTTGTTTGCAAAAGACAATGAAGTTGAACACAGAGCATGACGCTGATGAGTTGCATATTGAGTTTATAGGTATAAAAAATATATAAAATTTCAGCTCCCTAGTTTGTTTTTACATAAATTCTGCACAAATAAAATGTGCATTATTCATTCTGAGTTTGCACATCTAGATTTCAGGTGGATTTATATATAATACAAGATTAGATTAGATTAGATTAGATTAGATTAGATTAGATTAGATTAGATTAGATTAGATTAGATTAGATTAGATTAGATGATTGGTGCTGGACCGAGTATTTCAGAATCTGCTGGTCGACTGGAGCTCGGTTTATAGAGAATGGCCTGAAAAAGGGAACATTTCCAGTGAGTAGCAGTTCTGTTTTGTTTTTAGTCCCAGAATAGAATGGCCAGATTGCTTGTGGCTGATAGGAAAGTGATAGTAACTCAAATCACCGCTCATTACAATCAAGGTATGCAGGAAAGTATTTCTGAATACACAACATGTCAAAAGTTGAAGCAGATGGGCTACAGTAACAGAGGACCATACAGAGTGGCACTCTTTTATGCTAAGAGGCTACAGTTACTGAGGCTACAAAATTGGGCATAAACAGCATGAAAACATGGATTGACTGTGCATTACATCAACAGTTCAGCCTGATGGTGGTTTAATGGTGTGGGAGGATATTTTATTGGCAGATATTGGGCCCTTTAGTACCAATTGAGGATCATTTCCTTGCCACAGGCTACCTGAGTATTGATGTTAGCCCACTGTCTGATGGCTGCCTCCAGCAGGGCAACGTGCCATGCCTCAGAGCTAAAAAACAAACAAACAAGTGGTTTCTTCAATATAATAAGTTCACTGTACTCAAATATTCTCCACACTCACCAAATTAATCCAACAGAGCACCTTGTGTGTTGGAATGGAGATTCACATCATGGATGTGCAGTTGACACATCTGCAGCAACTGTGTGATGCTATCATGTCAATGTGGAGCAAAATCTCTGAGGAAGGTTTCAGCATATGCCGGAAAGAATTAAGGCCATTCTGAAAGCAAAAGTGGGTCCAACCCAAAACCAGCAAGGTGCACCGGGTGTTTTTTTTTTTTTAATTCTCCGAAACATAGAGTCAGGGTTAGCACAGCCATTTACACCTCACAGGGGTGGACCATTCCAATACAGACTTGAAGAGACTGTGACTCCATCATAAAATTTTAATGACCAATTAATTCACTTTATTTATCTGAATACTTCTTTTTTTTTAACTACAGTCCATATTATTTCGAACAAATCAGATTAAGTTAACTGACTACAGGAAAGTTCTGCCAAAACTTTCAGTTCATTTAGTCTCAATTTTGACTTTCAGCTGACCCGACCCAAGGTTTTTCTTGGTTTATCCTTCTGTGCTGAGTTTTTTTGGGGATTTTTGGGGATTAGAGAGTTTAAGCAATGTAAAAAAAAAAACACAACAACTTCCATTGATGCATGTGTTCAAGCCCACCCAAAAATAAATAAATAATGCATTACAATCTACAGGTAAGTTTTGCTTTTCCATCACATTTTGTCTAGTAAGTTTAGATAATGTCATGTACTTTATGACATCATCTAACCTTAAACTATGGTAAAGGCAAAAACCAAAATGTACTTAATTAAAATATCATGAGGATTGACAAGTGAGAAGTGTGACACTGTAATGGGAAAAATGTGGGGATTCTTTCTGTGTGGGAGTGACAGAGATGAGGAAGTCAGCATGAAACAGAGAAAATGAGAAATTTAGCTTTACGAGCATTTCTAGAAGGTCATATGCTGTGGTAGGGCAAACCCATGTCTTCTGTTCCTTAATGAAACTAACCAGAAACATAAAAATAAGTGCAAATTATTAAAGACAATACCAATACAGATAAATTCTAAAAGAGCTGTTTGAAAAAGTTTAATCTTGCTGAAAATGAACTCTGTTTGTGTGTGCGTGCGTGTGTATGTGTGTGTGCGTGGTATTTATTTTATCTGCATTTATGACCTACATTTGTTCTGCGATGAATGACATTTCTAAAGATTTCTCATGCCTCTGCTCAACAAAGGAAGTTGCATAACGGTCTTGTAATGTTCCACATGACAATAAAATAATTTTACAAATGACGCTTGACTTTCTTTACGAAAAGTGATGAAACGCCTGTGGAAGGTTAAAGAGGAACTATGTCACTGTGTTTAATGGCTCAGATAAGATAAACAACCGTTAAACCTACAAACTTGTGTACATACACACCCACACACATTTCATCCTGGATTTTCTGTGGTCAGGATTACCTAAGGCCCTATTTGACCAAAGAAAAAAATACCATTGTGATGTGCTGGGTTTTCTCACAGGGAAGTAGCTGTCTTTGTTTTCACTTCATGCTTGGGGTCACGTTGTCTTTCTATTTTTCTCTATGTATGAAAACAAAAACAAAAATTGATGATGCTCAGCAGAGAAACTAAATAAGAACCTCCACTGGCAGTGCTTTTGCTGCCACCTACTGTAGAAAACTAGTTTATCCTGAATGTTGTACTGCAGTTTCAGTTGTACTGCAATCATCGGTGTTTGAACTCTTAATGTAAATAATAAATATACATTCAACACATTTTAGCCCTGCTTGTTAAAGTAACCTCTACAATAAATTGTAGAGTTGTTACATAAAACACATTATCGTGATGGGTTGCTTCTCTTCCACTAAATAGACTTCACCAAAGAAAAGAAAAGAAAAGAAAAGAAAAGAAAAGAAAAGAAAAGAAAAGAAAAGAAAAGAAAAGAAAAGAAAAGAAAAGAAAAGAAAAGAAAAGAAAAGAAGGTTTGTCTATTCAACAAAACACAACAGGGGCTTTTCATTTTCTTTGGATACAGAGCCACTTTTTTTGTGCTAATTAGCATCTCTTGTTTTTGAGTGTATAAGTTAGTTTGCCTAATTTTGAGGAAAGTTGTGATAATGATGTTGATACACAAAACAAAGACACACACAAATAAACAACAAATAAACCAAAAGAAGTTAATTTATTATCTGTATGCATCTTCCTATAAAGGTCCACTTATAATTTGCTAATTATTGTAATTAATTGATTTATTCTTTCATGTCTGTGCACTATCACTATAACATTGCAAAGTACATAAACCATCAGAAGGAAAAACTGTTACTATTATTCAGTGGGTTTCATCAGCACTGCTCGTAGGTGGACTGTGTTACCTTTTGTCACATGCTGTATCCAGCATAGATGTTATCACCTGTTTCCAGTCTTCATGCGTAGCTAAGCTAAAATTACTGGTTGCTGGCTCTATAGTTTCACATTGTTCAGCTTGCATATTTCAATTACCCAGTTAGTTCTTTCATGCAGTGGCATCAAGACAATGTAGGTATTTTCCCAAAAGATGAACTTTACTGTTGGTAAAAACAAATCTTTACATAGTACTGTGCGAAAGCCTTGAGCCACCCCTCCCTTCATTATGTTGCTTTCTTGTATTTTAGAATGGTTTTCAGCAATGGTTCTCCAGACTTTCTGAAGGTCTTTCAAAGTTTTCTTTGGACATTGGCTACTTGGACATTTTCAGTCCAGTCCTTGCACCTGATCATTATCAGAAGAATGTATTTTTTGTTTGTTTGTTTATTAAGCCACTAAACACTGACCCATGAATCATTTAAAGCATAAAACATGCATCTAACTCGAAGGATGAACAAGTGTTGTGTCTACACATGAGAGACAACTTGGCAAAGAATCTATTTTTAATTGTATTTTCAAGGACGTTCTTACTAATGACCTACTGCAAAAACTGATCATTTCTTTAGTCAAATCTACAGAAAAAATACAAAATAACAGTTTGACAGGCCACGAACTGTTTTTTTCTTTGTTTGTTTCACAAAGTGCTTCCCAGAGAGCTATTAGCCAGAATCTTGACTTATCTCAGCATGTGCAAAGTGTGTCCTTAAAATATTTGAGGAAACTGGACAATGGTATCGGAAAGTTATGTCTTTAAGAAATTGGGAAAAAATCTAGCACAGATCAGACACAGCAACTGAAAGCTGCATCTAGCCTTTCAGTTGATCCGTCTACTGTTCACTGCATTTGAGAATGAAAGTGATCATACTGACTTTCAAGCTCATTAGAATTGTACAAACCCAAAATAACTACTTCTATTTGTTGTATTTCAATTTAGGATTCTGTGAGACAGATCTCTTTCTTGTAATATATTTGAACTAATCTATAAACCACAATTAAACCACAATGTATTTGTCAAATATTTATTTAAAGACTACATTTTAAAAGTGCTAGCCTACTCAGATTTAGACTCAAAAGTAAAGCCTTAGAGACAAATTGCCCTACTATTGATCCATGGCACAAATTAGTGCTTTTCTTGAACTGTGGGCCAAAGTACTTTAAAATGTTTCAAATTATGTCTGAGTTTTTTTTTTTTTTTTAGTGATATGGAGTTTTGTGTAGGCTACTATGGGTTTTTCCTAATCTCCTATCACCTGAAAAAAGTCTCACAGTGATGGAGAAATATCTCCCAGACTGCATCCATGCAATAACCAACGTCACACTGTGACACATATCTGATGTTCCTCAAATTAAAATTTGTGGATTTTTTCCCCCCTCCCTGTTTTCCCAAATGCTCCATGACAGGGAGAGAGAATGGGAGAGACAGTGAAAGATTTTTATCACCGAGTTGTTTCGCAAACCCTGCATATCTTCAAGCTGACGGGGCACTTCAACGAGTCAGGACGAGCCCTGCAGACTCTTTGATGACATCAGTATGAGTAAAAAAATTTCATTACTTTGACAGCGAAGCAACACGTCGACACGTGCTCCAGGTAGCATATTAAATACCCCTGAAACTTTGGGATTTACTTCCACTCGCCCTCCCGTGCACATAAGTAGTTTAAGGTTGCTCCCAAGTTTCTGATGCCAGTAGGATCTTCAGCCTACCTCCAATTCGCAGCTAATCGTCATGTTGGATGCGTTTGCCCCGCAGAGCGCCGGTGTGCCGATCTCCAGCGCAGACCTCCAGCTCAAACTGGCAGAAAACAAGAGCGGCCTGGCCGCAGCCGGAATAGGGATGGAGAACGGCACTGGGAAGAAACTCATGGAGATAACTGGACCGGCTTTATCCAAAAGAAAACTTCTGGTCGGCTTAGACCTGCTCTGCCTCTTCCTTGGTAAGCATCTAAATATCAAATTTCTGTTTAATCAAATTTACTTTATTAATGGATCTAGATTACAAGCAACATTACAACGCCCTGTACAAAGTCATGCATTCATGAGAGTGCTATTAATAGTACGACATTGAAGTGCGTGTTATAAATGAGCCAACACAGCCCTGTGTTCATTGTTGCACTGGACTTCAGTACAGATAGTTTTCCCATACATTACAACTACACTGGTGCCAGTGTGTATTTGTACAGACTGCACAATCTGATTTGCTGAATGGGTCTGTGTATTCATTTAACTGTACAAAGTAAACACATTTTTTGATGTATATTTTTAAATGCGCATTTAAAAAAAAAAAGATAGCTTAAGTCTATATTTGATTGAGCAATTAGTTGATTGACTTAAATCTGTTAATTGATCATTCTGTTCTCTGGATACATTTTTCCTTTATAGATGTTTTTATTCATAATTTTCTTGATTTTTTTCCACATTATTCAAAAAGTGTCAGTAATATTAAAAGATAGTCAAAGTGAGCCATTTGTATTTTTCAAGCCATATACATTCTCAAACAATATCTAGTTATTTATTAATTTGTTGACCATAAACAAAATCCTCTATGTGCTTGTTATTCCTTTCTATCAAACAGAGTTAAGGTCACCCATGTTCAATGCTGTTCCGCTTTGTTTTCATCCTTTTTTATTCAGTCAAGAAAACAGTCAGTGGTTGCCAATCAACATGATTATCGAGCTTAGAGTCTTCAGAAAACAAGCAGCAAATCAACACCAGGCTTGAAATTAAAAAAGGTGAAAAAGGAGGAAACAAGAAAAAGAGACAGAAAGTTTTCACCCCTTCCATCTACATGTAACCCTTCTTTTTCCGCCCATGCACGCTCTGGAGTTCTTTATGCCAGCTGGTTTGTGCATTGCCCAGGGAATTGTGCAGTTTCCATGACAACATTCAGTTCTCAGGGTAGAGTCATGCCAGGGGGAATTCAATAAATAAATGTACGATCCATGACTATCGCATGCGTGTGCATACATGCCCATAATTCTACTTGTTGACCTTACCTCCAATGTTAAGGGGTGGTGGGGGCTGGGGAGTTATATAATGTTGGCTAACTGGAACAAGCTGGACAGAGAAGTAGCCTGTATTAACAACAGATTGGATCCGTGCTGTAGGGTGGGGGCCCTGCAAGAAGTCTCTGTTTCTCTCTTTCTTTGTCCGTTTTGATGTCTGTTCCCCACCCTTCTCTTTTCTGTGTGCGCACAGGCATGCAAGCCAGAGACAGAAAAGGAGAGAGAGTAGGACATCCAGAGACAAACAGAGACAGTGTGAGGCTGGTTCTGGCTCGGGTCTACTGCCGCTTTTACTCTTTGTTCTGTTGGGAAGAGCTCAACTGGAGTCGCAAACAACCTCCCCTTTCTCTCCTCATCAACAGAAATGCATACACTTAGACACACATACACACATGCGCAGTTCAAACTGGGTCTTTTATTGAGCGCTGCCTTGCTACACTCTTCCAGTCTCAGTGGATTCAGCCTTTATTCAGTAAAGAAATTGGAGCTTTCTGCAGTTCTCTGAATTTCTTTGGTTCCACTACAGAAGTGTGACGACCCCCAGATTCCTAACAGTTCCTGTGCTTATTTTCCTGTAAAAGTCTCACTTTCTTGGCCTTATTTTTTTCCTTGCCCCAAATCCCTATTCATCTTCCTTGTATCCTTTATTGTAGCTTCAAATTTATGTTCTGGCAATATTACTTCCATCTATGATCAAGTGTGTCTCTTATTGGGTAACACAAGATGACAGCTCAAGGGTAATAAAAGTGTGTGCACCAGCACTGAGTGTTAAATATGAATACTTTGGGGTATCAATTGAAATGTGCCAAATATGGAAAGCTGGATTTAATTAAAGTCTATTTAAATTTAATTATTTTTGTTATATAAACACAAGCTACAGCCAGCAGGTCTGTGAGGATGCACTGTGGAAAGACTGCACTTTGAGCTAAATGCTAAAATTGTATCAATAGTAGCATAAATAATGTAACCAAATTTAAGACAGCAGTCGAACCAAACGTTTTCCATTTATTTTAAAAACATGATTATAAACCATATTTTGATGCTTGTATCACTCCCATCTATCACCTCCAAAGATTAATCTCATCTAGAGGAAAACTGGGGAATTTTATTATTCATTTTTAGTCTAATTCTATTCATCTCCCTCTTTTTTTCCCCCATACAGCTTCCATCCCTTTCTTTGCATGTGAGCTAAAGGCTCTGAGTCCTTACAGAAGGGGTTTCATTTGCGGGGACCCCAGCATCACTTATCCTTATCTGCACAGAGAAGCCATATCAGATGAATTACTCATCACGGGTGGCATCATCATCACTGGCCTCACAGTGAGTACTCATCATCTTCATCATACCTGCCGTATCAGTCAGCCCATTCTCATTCATTGCATAATATGTAATTTTGTGATTCCTCTTCTAGATCGCCCTCGGGGAGTGTTACCGAGTGCGTTTCCACAGTGTCAGCTCTAAGGCCTTTGTCAAGAACCTATACGTGTCCTGTCTGTACAAGGAGCTGGGCTGCTTCCTGTTTGGCTGCTGTGTTGGCCAATCATTGACCAACATGGCCAAGCTCAGTGTGGGACGGCTACGGCCAAACTTCCTGTCAGTGTGTGGCATTACCTACGCATCACTCAACTGCACACCTGGAACCTACATTGAAACAGTGACTTGCCGCCAGTCTGACCACCAGTTAGAGGAGGAAGCCAGGTATTTGTGCATTTATGAATTTGTGCTTGTAATGTGGTTTTGTAATTTGCTATTCTAAATACTTCTCCATTTTTTTCAGGAAGTCCTTTTTCTCTGGTCATGCTTCTTTTGCAATGTACACAATGCTCTATTTAGCAGTGAGTATCTCTATTTATTGGTCTCTTTTTTCCACATATTTTCTCTTCTCTCTCTCTCTCTCTGTGTGTCTCTCTCTCTCACACACGCACGCACGCACGCACGCACGCACGCACACACAGGCAAAGAAAATTGACTGCCTCTCCAATTTCCAATTACCATCACTCTGTAAAATGCATAGAGAGAGAATGAATGAAACAGAGACTCATCCCCAGTCCAGTTAGCATCAAAAAGCGAGAGAATAAGAGATGAGGGACTGAAGGGAGATATGGAACAAACAGAGACTGCTTTGTTCTGCTTTGGGAGGAGTGCGACCTCGCCTCATTGCACTGCTCTATTGTGCTAGAGTGTGTGTGTGTGTGTACATGTGTTTGTGTGTGTAAGCTCCTGCATTTCTATGTGTATATGAAAGTCTATGTTTGTGCATGCAAGTTATCAGTTATGCGAATGTGTGCACTCATTTTTATTCAGACTTAAATGCTGCATTGACAGAAATTTTTTTACAGCTAAAAAGCTCAGCGTAAAGAAAATATAACATGATTGTTTCTTAATTTTTCTATAGTGCTTTACTATATTTTATATATGACGCAATGAGAGCATATGTAATTGTCAGTCTTTGGCAGGACGCTCTGGACTGGTTTTAGATAACGTCTGCATCAACAAAATGCAAATTTTTCAGCTTAGAGCAGCATTTTAGATGAGGGTTCACCTGCTTCATATCAGTGAAACAGATGCACAGGAACCACTTTCACTGCTGTTGTTGCTATTATATAAAAAAAAAAAATGAAACTAATCACTATTTTATATACACTGTCCTTTACAGTACTGTGCTTTCAATGACTAGAGGGTGATTTTGACAGCCATTATTTCAGGAGCAAACATCTGGATATTTAGCAGCCCAACTTTGTTCACTCACAATATCAGTAACTTCAAGGGAGAAAATCATAATTTATAATTTAAAGAATTTCTGTTAAACTTACCAGCTCACTGCCTAATGCATAAGTGGAACTGAGGACACAGCTGTGCACATTCAGTCTTTTCTTTCTCCTGACTTTGACTTTCTCTCAGACTTTTTATCGAACCTTGTTTTGGGGGGGCTGGGNAATTTAATGTGATTCTCATGCTTTTCTGTGAGTAAATGAACTCTAGGGTTGTGTTTTATGATGTGAGTGGTGCATTGGATGTGACAGACCTGTGACAGTAGATCAGGAATAATGTCAGAATAATTCTTGCTCCTTGTGGATCCTTAAAAGAAGAGTTAACTATTAATTTACCATTAAACAATAGCAAGATTGCTTGTCTCCTGCTGTATCAAACATCATCTTGGAAGCTGCACTGGTGAGAAAGAGAAGAGCTACAGATGGGTGAAATATTCAAGTTAAAATGGACATAAAGGTCGTTAAGACAGTAATCCCAGCTATGTTCCCAACCAGGGGTACAAATACCACAGGTGGTACTGCTACAGTATTTCAGGGCTCAACTAATGAAAACATTTAAATTACTATTCAATTAAAGAACTGCATTCATGCAGATTTGAACAGAAAACTTAAATGTTGATGGAAAATAAGAGTAAGCTGTAGAAAAAAAGGAATGTCTAAATGATTAAAATCGGTAAGGAAATCAACACAGAAACAAATAATTAGCTAGCTAAAACTATGGCTAACATTTAAATTGTTAGTCAACAATATAAACAAAAACGCTAGTAAATTATTATAGATAAACTGATGAAACTGGTCATTAAGAGTCATGAAATTAATGCATACAGCAGCTGTTAAATGAGGTCGTAGGCGCTGAGCCCTCTCAAAGATGCCCCGGATAGTATTGCCTCTGCATTTGTTATGGTAATTGTTTTTAATTTACAAGAATTTGCAGTATCATGATTAAATATATTTGTCATTGCAACATGCCTCAAATCACTAAAACCTCTCTCCCAAAAACAAACTGTAACTGATCTCAGAAACCAATTATCCAATCACCATCCACTTCAGCCATTACCTTCTGGTGGAAGCTGTAAAACCCTGAACCATCAAAACAAAGCTCTGGAAAATAAATAAATAAATAAAATGTCCCCAATGTACTCCAAAATCTTAGCCCTGATGACCTCTTCACTTGTACACTTCTTGTAATTGTAATGTATTGCCCATTGCACTAAATATTATTGTATTTGTTTCTGTCGTGTAGTTTTACCTGCAGGCACGGCTGACATGGTGCGGGGCTCGGCTGCTGAGACCCATGCTGCAGTTTTTCTTGGTTATGTTGGCAGTCTACACAGGTCTGACCCGTATCTCGGACTATAGGCACCACCCATCTGATGTACTAACAGGCTACATACAGGGAGCTCTCACTGCCTACTGGGTGGTCAGTATACCTTGCCTGCTTGTCTTTGTGCATCAGTGCATGTCCACATGTCAAAGTCTGCTTAATCCTCAAGTTGGGCATGTGTTTATGTTTCTCCCAGGCCTTCCACATTTCATCTATGTTTAAAAGCTCCAGTTCTGATCTCTCTCCGACTGAGACCCCTGACAGCCCCCTGTCACCCCACCATACTGTCTGCTAAACATCACTCCCACTCACCACTGCACGTACCTACATCCACCTGCTGCCAGAAGACTGGTTTGGACAGACAAGAGATTTGAAGAATGCAAGACCATTTCCTGTGAAATCAAACTACATACCTCAGTATTTTGACAGAGTGGGAGGAGAAGAGGAAAGCAGATTTTATGAAATACTGTCAGTGAGAAAATACTGCATGAACTAAGAGACAGAAAGAGGGAAGGGGCCTAAAACTATGCAAGGTCCTCAGATTTTGTCATGTTTAAAGTAAGCAGTCGACATTTTGTCCTTGAAACTGATCTTAGCTCCACATGTAACGCTGACCTGTGAGATGAGACTGAAAACAAGACTGAACGCACAGACACCACTATCACTCCACATATCACCTGTAAATATATACTTTTTTGTTTACAATTCAAACTATACTGCAAAAGCACTTTTTGATTTCCATACTACTGTTATTAATTAGCACTCTGCAATGACTTGGTATGTAGGATGTAGTTTTTTTTTTTATACAAAATTTGATTATATTGTGTAGTTTGTTTGTACAACTCATTGAATGTTGTTGAAGGAAAGCACAAATAGCAAGACAGCAACTTAATTGTAATGTTTTGTACCACGAGATTTCATAAGATGCATCCGTCCATACGTTACATACAGTAAGTAAGAGAATCACTACAAACTGTTTAAACAAAAACTTTATGATTTATGAAAGAGGATGAATGCCACTAGTTCTCAGACCTTTATAACGTTATGTATGATTGTAGATCACTCACCAGTCCATGAGCACACAGATCATTAAAAATAAAAGTGTTTTTTTTTTCATTATTATATGTATTTGTTTTGGCCACTTGGGGGCAGCGCTGCAAACTTGTAAAACATATTTACATAAGGAGAGAAAGAGCATGTCATCATTACTTTGGACTTAAGTGTTGCCAGAGAATTGGAAGTCCAATTATCTTTCTCTTTTAGCTTTGGTTTGGTCTTCCCAGACTCCACGGGGAAGATCAAAAATTTTCAGCAAGTCACTAACTTTGTCTTCCTGCTGTTTGGTGCTGGGCAGGTGACATAGGGTGGCTTTATCAAAGCGTGCCTAAAACAGCAACCTGCTAAGACTTTGAAAAATAAAAACTAAAGCGAGCCTGAATCAAAACAGTGGAGTTATGAGTTGTTAAAACCAAAACCAAAACAATGAGCTGAAGATGTTCAGTTAGCACTGAACAAATGAACTGGAAAGTAGGTGATAATTCTGTTGTTTTGTCACAACAAACAACACCTTACATTACATTTTCTGTCATTTGATATGTTTGAGGGTAATAGAAAAATATTGATTGGTTCAGCTTTAAGTAGATGGCACAAGAAGGCAAACAGCATCCGTCACATTTATTATGTGGGCTGCTTTTTTGTCAATATATGTTTTGTGATGAACCAAAGTAAAATCCATACAGCTGCAGTTCATTTAGCATTGAATTAAAGGTATCACACTTCTCTCCTTGTACTTGTTATCTTTGGGAACATCCAAAACCTGATTTATGGAAAAGTAGATGAGTGTTATCAGACTTTCTTCAAAGTATAACTCAGGGTTATTACTAATGCATAGATCTGTCCAATCTGTTTACATGATGTAGCTGGACTGAGTTTAAGCTCATATTCATTACTCTCTATTTTGGGGAAGTTTCTCTATCAATTTAAATATGTTTGTATGTAATATCTTAAGTGCGTGTAAGATCAGTGTGTTAAAGGTACAATGTTTCTCTTTGAAATGGCAGTACAAAATAGCATATTCAATTAAAACACTGTCCAAATGGAGCAAAACCTGCAAGTTAGTCACCTTAGACCACATTGCCTTCTACATACTAACATGCCTCGCTCTCCTCGCTTCATATACCACGCACATGCTCCCAACTTGTTGGTCTATCAAAGCTGCAAAATTTTTCATCTCTCCCTCTGATATGTCAATGCAGCGGCTGCACTGAAATGCTTCCTGCTGTGTCAACCTCTCCACTACCTCAGCATTCACCTGTAGGCTCCGGGGGGGATGTTTACTCATCATTCCCCAATTTCTGTGTTCCATATCTGCTGGGAGGGATGAGCTCAGAGCCTAGACACCAAACTTTAACAGTGTTGATGTAATAAGTCATTGGTCTGATGGAACTGTATTTTTTTAATCATTCTGGCTGCTGTACTAGCTGGTTTCATATTTTCTATGGGAAGTAGACATTTTTACATTTAGACATACACAAACAAACACAAACGGAAACAATTTTTTCACGTTTACTTGAACTTCAATAGCAATACAAGACAATCAGAACACTTGAGGCGATATGTACAAGGATCTCGGGGG
>JASGAU010407095.1:15428-29244 GCA_030220045.1 Australoheros facetus
GCAGAAAAGTTCTGAGGTTTTACATGATCTCTGGCTCTGCAGCCAAAAGTTACATCACCAACAGTCAGTGGCAGGTCGGGGCGCAGAGGTTTTGGTCTTGATGTGAAATAGGATTGGTCAAGAGTTCAAAATCAGTGGGAGGGGATGTGTTTAAGAGGCCATCCAGTTGGTATAGATAAAATGCTTCACTGTGTTACATTAATTATACAAGAATGATGTATTTACACACTCTCTCTCTCTCTGACACACACACACATAAACACTCCCTTACTCACACCCATGCTCATCAAGCTACGCACACACTCACCCCATCACGCACACATCAGCACTTCCTCCTACAGTATGTAGCCTTGTAAAGCCACTATAAAGTCATGCACATGTTCTTTGAAAGGATTTTTTGGCAACACACAAGTGCTTCTTTGACACACTGCTTGCTTGCTACAGGGAGGGGCAACACCCAGCCGATGAAGCAATAGAAACTTAGACGATAGGCCAATAAGGATAAGCACCGATGAGATGGGAAGACACAGCAGGTTTTTGGGAAATAGAGGAAAGAGAGAGGAATAGGAGGAAGAGTTATCAATGGATCACAGTCATACAAAAGTAACAAAACATGGAAAAGGGGGAAGTCTCGTGGTGATCAGGAGATAGAAGCAGGGAGGAGCCATAACTTTCATAGTCATCACCGTTAATCATCCATCATCATTAACCTCTTTAATAACATAATCATAATAGTTTCCATCAGTTTGATCATTTTGTGTTGTTATTATCACCATCTTCCTCCTCCTCCCTGGTTTCTATACCCCAATCACCACCGCCCTAGTCACAGGCTCGTCACCCGCTGCATCTGTCCATCATCTCCTTCAGAGGAGGGCTCTGGTGTGTACCCTGCCTCTCCGTTGGATGCCATTGGTGGTGGCTGGTAGAAGGTCTGCAGGTGATTAGGTCGAGGCCCCAGCGGTGGTCGCCCGAGGCTGTACGGCAGCTCCAGAGCAGGCCGCTGAGGCTGACCTGTGGGGCTGACTTCTTCTGGACCTTCAGGGCTGCTGTCCGGGTACGAGAGGGTTGGGGGAGAGGTGCGGGTGTAGAAGCGAGGAGGGGAGCTGCTCCGGCTGTACACCTGCGGTGAATGGCGGGAGTAGAGGTTGCTGGGAGGTGAGTTACTTTCTCGTGGAGCAAATATATTAGTCGGCGGAGAGCTTCGGGGGAAGATGCTAAGCGGTGGCGAGCGGTGGTCTCCAGGGTAGAGAGGAGAAGGGTTTGAATCTTGGGCGTAGATAGGTGAAGAGTCAGCGTCAAGGTCAAGGTCAGGGGTCAAAGGCAGAGAGAAGCTGTCAGAATCTTCTCGCTCACCATACCGAAGAGACCCTCTGTCTTTCCCTCTTTTCCTCCCATCTGGACCTCCATCTTTGCTCTCAAACAGGAAGGATTCCTCCCTGTCTATATCCATTCCTCCTCTCCACACATCAAGTGCTCTATCCTTCTGTTTCTCATTTTCTCGTTCAATCCCTGCTCTCCAACCATCTCTGTCCTTTAAAAACAGGGATTCATCTTTCTCTCTCTCTATCCCACCTCTCCATCCATCCATCCCAAAATCTTTCTTTTGAGTTATGAAAGTCTCCTCCTGCTCTGTCTCTGCTCCTCGCCATGCCTCCATCCTTCCATCTCTCTTCTCAAGCATATGAGATTCCTCCCTCCCTCTGTCAATACCACCTCGCCATTCGTCCATCTCTCCATCTCTCTTCTGAGAGGTAAAAGACTCATCCCTCCCCCTCTCACTTCCACTCCTCCATTCATCCATCACTCCATCTCTTTTTAATAGAAATGTCTCATCCTTCTCTCTGTCCTGGCCACCTCTCCACGTTTCTATGCCAGCCTCCCTCTGTTTCATAAGCAGTGGCTCCTCCAGAGCCTTGTACAGGGGCTCTGACTCCTGTGGGGGAGGTGGAGGAGGAGGTGGGAGGGGCCTGTCCCGATAACGCTCCCGGTCTCTCTCTCTGTCCGTCCCTCCACTTGACTCTGCTGTGCTGCGGTGGCGGGACAGAGTACCAGGTGTGCGGCTGAGAGTGGAGTAAGGCCGAGCTTGAACGTCAGGAGGACGTGCTTGCTGTCGCTCCTGAAGCCCACGGCGGCCCAGAGTACCTTGGAGCTGCGACCGGTCCCCATCTTTCAGAAGCTCACGGGACTCAGAATCTCCAGAAATGCACGCATGTGACCAGCCATCTTGTAAGCGTGGCGTTGTGGTATGATCTTGTCCACGTGTTGTGGAATGTGTCTCAGTGTCTTGTGTGAGGTGCCTTGTTTGTGACCAGCCCTCTTGTGCGTTGTGACGTGTGTTTGGCTGCATAGAGGCAACCCAGCCCTCTTGTGGTGGCTGTGCATGTCGAGTTAAAGTGGCAGTGTGAGAGAGAGGCGGCCTGTCATGGTGGTGTGGCCTCGCCAAGCTGCCGTAGCGCTCCGGCGGAACAGGCATAGGAACTGAAGGCCTCAGGTTGCTCTGCACCAGCTCTGAAATGATCATCTTCTCCAATGCTGCTGCGTCAGACAGATTACGACGCATCCCAGAACCACTGCTCAGATCTGCTGCCCCATGCGGCGTCAGGAGCGCTGGGGAGATGTCATCCCCTCCTATACCAACTCCTCCCTCCCTCAGAAGGTCAGTGCTGCCCACCACTCCAGCTCGGGATCCAGGAGTCGTCCCTAGACCATGCAGGGTGAAGGTGTTGGGCGTGTAGCCTCCATTGAGACACACGCTGTCCAACCCACAAGACTCCTGGCTTTGTGAAACACCACCCTCTGTTATGAGAAAAAGGAAGATGACAATTACAAAAAGACAAGGAACACATAAAGACCTTAGCATTAGATATACATGAATGACCAAATGAATGAATGAGCAGAGTTTGGTGTCCCTGCTGAGGGTGTTTTGGATATTAATATTTTTGAATGAAATGTTTGGTTATGTAGCCACATGGAGAAATGTGCATTATGCCTTTATGGTTTGTGCATAGTGACTGTGTGCAAATATTGCACAGATAGTCCATGAACTGAATAACAGTGCACAAGGGAGTGGCGCTCAATGATTCAAGTGAGCACAAGAGGGAAGAGCTCATACTCTGCTTGTTTCTGAAGGTTCCTACTGGTCCATGTTAAGACAGAAAGACAGAGAGGGAAAGTATCAAAAAAGAAACAATTATTTCAAGTAGAATAACTGAAAGCACAATAAAATAAACAAACAATTCCAAACATTTATACTGCACTAAAACAGACAGACAATTAAATGCTGTACTGTGCAAAGGTTTAGGCTATTAAAAGCCTAAAAGCAAAACAGGCCAGAATATTTTGTTGCTTTATGGATGGCTGCTGTATAGAATAGTGGTTTAGCAGAGACTCAGCATAGCCCAGACTTTTGCAGTGTTTTGTGTATATACATAAATAAGAAAATGGTAAAAAGATAATAATAAGAGAAAAAAAAAGAATAGTCAAAGAAGCGGGGAATACAGAAAACTCTATTAGGATGTACCTGTAGAGGTGAAGGGTTGATTGTATCCCTGGGCCAGCACTGTGTCATATGGAGAGGCTGCAGCATGAGTCTGCAGCACTTGGTTAGTAAGAAAATGGTTCCCCAAAGCAGCTGATGATAAAGAGGGAGAAAATAAATACCACATTCTTTGTTTGCAAAGGCAACATATCTGAGCTACAAACCAAACAATAGACTTTACCTCGGTTAAGAGTAGGAGTATTATTAACATCTGCTGCAATGAAAGATGACTCTGTCTGCCTGCGAACAGTGTCATTCCACATCCTTCTGATACGACTCTGGAACAGACGTATTACAGAAATTCAAGACTGACTCAGACACAAAGAAGGAGACAATGCCATGGAGAGGCACAGTGTACTGTACCATACCTGTCTGTTAGCAGTGGCTCTGCGACTCTGGCTGCTGGTGTAGCGGCTGTTGGATCTCAGGGCAGCACCTTTAACTGAGTCCGGAGAGCTGGATGAGGAAGTTGCGCAGCACTGCGAGAGACGCAGGCAACGACCATAATCCTTCTGACCCTACAATCAATATTTAGTCATATAGACGATGGGTTTCTTCAAATATGATGATGTTACGGACTGACATCTGCAATTACTTAATGATTCGTGCCCACTGACACTAACCTTCCTGGCGAGGGTGCAGTGCAGTATGGTGATAAGAAGAGCCTGGGCAGTGTTGAGGGAGGAGAAGAGGTAAGCCAGGAGGAGAGATGGAGCAGATAGGAACATGAGGCCTGAAGACCAAGTGACACTCTGCAGGAAAAGCAGTGTCAGGGAGCCAACTGCCCATGCCCTGCAGACATCAAAGCAAGACAGATATTATTTTTTTCTGATAAGCAGTTTTTAAAAAAGAGCTCATCTACCTCGATGTTGACTGTCCTTTTAAATATGTTTTCACCATCCTCGTGTTTAAAATGAACAGAATTCAACTGTGCCTGTATTTCACAAGACAGACTAAATTAAAAGAAGGGCAAGGCGCATGTAACAGCACTGAACTTCGGAAAGCCAAATCTGCCTGGCAGCCCCCATCAGCAACAGAAACTGTGAAAGAATGCTGAGACAGATGTGGGCTGCACTACCTTGAACATGCTCGACATTACTCACATACACACTCGCTGACTTTTTTCTTTTTTTTTGTTGAATGAATGCTTCTCTTCCCTCTATTTGTCATTTTTACAGCAATGCTAAGGTCTGACCTTTACTCACTCAAAAGGATGCAGAGTCTACAGAGGTCGTGCTGTTATTCAAGACTGCTGCAGTGCATTTAATTCTGGTTTTTAAAAAGGCTAGAGTTGCTCGACTCCAAGCTATTCAAAATGCTGCTATGAATCTTCTTTCAGTTTTCTTACTTGTATTAAATAATATGAATATAATATTAAGAATATTAAATCCACCTGAAAGGTGTTTACTAAAACAGAGTCACAATTTATTTTTATCTGTCCAGGCCTATTCTCTACTTATCAATTCAGGTTTCACACAATGACACAAAATCATCCACCACTGAACGGCATGAGAGACTCTTACTAACCTCAGGTTGTCATGGCGACTGGAGTCTGGCTTCAAAGCAGCGGTGCTGTGCATCTTATGTAAGGTCATCACCAAAACAACGAGGTTTAACTGATGGCAGAAAGGAAGATCAAACACAGTCAAATATATGCTCATTAAAAAATTATTGAACATGATGTTATGACACAGTTAAACAGGAAACAGTTGGCATATGAAACACAAGATAAAATCTCACTGTAATGATGACAGCTACAGGTCCAAGGAAGCTCCAGATGAAGTAATTGTCTGTGCGTAGCCAACATCTACAAATATATACAAATGATTACAGGAAATTAAGAACCTCCAGAAAAAAAAAACCAGGAGCTGACACAAAAATATTGAGAAACTGTCCCCATCTAAGAATGTGGAATCAAACACACACACACACACACACACACACACACACACACACACACACACACACACACACACACACACAGCAAACACACCCACAGACCAGTGATCTTACGCAGTTTTCGAGCCGTAGCCTCTAAAGTCGATAGCTGCGGACACAGCCACCACTAGCCCAGGAACAGAGTATCCGCACAGGTAGAAATACTTTCTTCTGGAGTTCCGTCCCTCAAACACCTCCCGCTGCAGCAGGTACAGTTCCACCCCCTCCAGACACAACCAGCAAAACACAGAGAGCAAGGAAAAATGCAGCAGGCCAGCAGTGATGGAGCATAGAACCTGAAAATGTAAACACAAAAATCAGTAGCAAATTAAAGAAACCCAAAATGACCCTTAATTATTATGTCAAGGTTATGTCAAGATCAATAGATGCTCCTTTAAAATGCTATAATTTTCTATTCCAAAATCGTCATTAAGATAAATAAAACACTAACAGTGTATTGAGTCTTTTTGGCACCAACAAGGAAGAGAACTTCGGTGATGACCAGGTTAGCCCACAGGTTGCAGTGAATGGTACTGTGGTCTGTGTGCCAGGGCGCCCCCTGGCAGCACAGTGTGGTAAGGCAGGTCGCCAAACACACCAATGCTACAGAGATGCCGACCCAGGAAACCACGTAGACCAGAAGCTCTTCTACACCAGCTCCAAACTGAGAAAGACAAGCAGACATGAAAGGAAGTGTAAGATATTTAAGTGATCATGAAGTCCATTTGTTTGTGAGCATGTTACGTGCTGCAGATCGCTCTGTGCATATCTGTTTGCTACATAACATTTAGGAATAAAATCAAACCCAACAGAGCAAGGACACCTAATTTAACTTCATGGCAGGAGAAAATATCCTCTCTCTCTCTCTCTCTCTCTCTCTTACAGTCACATCTCACAATTATCACCCACTCTCCGCTTGATTTTTAAACATTTTAGAGAGAACAGCAGGGGTGAACTCCAACTGTGAAATCACAAATGGGCACAGTAGGGGGCAAGTCTGTCAGCTGGTCATCTTAAAACTATAGTGATAATACTATGCAAAATATGACTGTTTGCAGTTTTGTATCTAATGCTGGCTAAATATTTGTCAAATTAAACATATTGAAAGTACATTCTGTGACTGTAATAAAAAGGCTCATATGGTTCAAATGCACAGTGGCAATATGGCAAACAGTAGCTACAACATGCCTTCCATGAATTAAATGCTGCTATGTGTCAGAGTGTGTTACTTACAGTAGGTTGCTGGTATGTCATGAGGATAGCATAGCTGGACAGATGGTTGCAGGCGCAAGTTGTATGCGTGTTGTTTGTGTGTAACAGGCGGCAGCCTTGTGTAGACCACCTGCCATTCCCAGAAACCCCTGATGCATTCCAAAAAGAGCAATTGGGACCAAAGTGGTTCTCCAGCTGAGGAAACAAAGGCATCAATAAACAGTATGTTCTACACCACAATTATGCAGTGTTAAAAATGTGCTCATTTTAATGTAACTTTTAAGCTGAACAGATTCAAAAGACCTGCAGGTGCCTAAGAGTGAAGATCACTGGCTCGGTGAGATACACTCTGCTGGATCCTCTGTGCACAGAGGCAGAGATGACATGAGAGTTTACCACCAGGCTCTTACGTCTGACTTCTGAGCCCTGGGCCAGCCCCAGTCCCAGCCGCAGGGTCGAGTTCTGGGTGGTCAGGAAGGAACCCAAGTTCTTATAGAGGGAAAGGACTAGTTTCACCTGACCTGGTGAGAAAACCACAGAGAACAGCATGGAATAGTGGATCTGGAATAATGATATATCTGACATTTTATTATGTGTAGAAAAACTACAATTTCTTCCACTAATAGCCAGTCTTAACCATGATTAAATAACTATAATTTTCACAAATACTTGTTTGTACTATATGCCTTTGCCACAACCACTGTAGTCAAAACAAGATTATTATGTCCTTCTGCAGTTCATATTTAGTGATATGGCTCTGTGACGCAAGTGCATCACCAAGTCCCCCATATACAACATTGGTAGGACCAAGCACGTAAAGGAGCTGAGGTAAGGGTGGGTTGCAAAGAGGTTTATAGGTTTACAGCAGCTATAGGCAGCTTAAAGATTCAGTAAACAGGCATCAGCTTAGCCATTAGCTCATGTGGGTTGGCACTGAGATCAGCTGATTTGCCTGACTGCAGCAGAGCTTGACTTTGTGGCCTGCCTGAACTAACGCTACTCAGTTTTTGTTATGTGCCACATACCGTTGTTGCTGTACTGCTGCAGGGCCAGTGCTGATATCTGCAGGATGCTGTCGCTGTCGTAAGAGTGAGGGAACGTCAAGTCCTGTATGTCCGCCTCTGTATTTAACACGTACACCTCCAGATCTGTGCATTAACAGGCACAGAGGTACACACAAGTCTGACTGAGCCGATAGTTTGAGGAGAGTAGGAGAAGAAAAATGACTAAGAACGAAAAAGAGCACATACCAACATTTGGTGCCCTGTCACTGAAACGTCCTTCATAAAGGTTATTAGCCAAGAGAAACGCTCCTTTCTCTACTGCATCTAATAGCAGTGATGCAGAGCGTGATTGGTCAGCGTTGCTCATATCAGCCCAGGACACGAGAGCTTCAGGACCAAGCAAGTTGCCAACTGTCTGAACAACAGCCTGAAACAGAGTAGAAGACACAGTTTATCTATCTATCTATCTATCTATCTATCTATCTATCTATCTATCTATCTATCTATCTATCTATCTATCTATCTATCTATCTATCTATCTATCTATCTATCTATCTATCTATCTATCTATCTATCTATCTATCTATCTATCTATCTATCTATCTTACCTGAACATAAGCTTTACATGTACGTTCTCTCTTCTGCAGCTAAAAAAAGGAGAAAAACATCTGTTAGACATGTATTAGAATCGTCATCGTTGACATTTCTGTTTTCATTTCCAGGAAAGGTCAAACACACATCCACCCTGACAACAGCAACAATTTACCTTGTTGTAATTGCGTGCTGCTGACTCTTTATTGGCTGGTCTCAAGGCCTGGAGCTGAGAGTCCAGTATCTCGAGCAGCTGTTCAATTAGCTTGACGGACATGCTGACATCACCGGCATAGATCCGCCCCTGGGTCAGGTTGACCAACTCCCCGGCGATGTTGGCTGCATTCTCTCCACTCTTAATCTGGAGTGAGGCGGGGGTGTTTATAATGTCAAATATTTTGACATTTAAGAGAGAGCTGCTTGCTGACTAGCTTTAGGGCATTTGCACAGCATGCGTGTGCATTTGTGGGTTTTTTTGTGTGTGTGTGTGTGTGTGTGTGTGTGTGTGTGTGTGTGTGTGTGTGTGTGTGTGTGTGTGTGTGTGTGTGTGTGTGTGTGTGTGTGAGACTAACCTTCTGTGCAATTTGGCTGACCCAGGGAGAGGTGCAGTTGGAAAGGTCAGGCCCTCTGGAGTTCCATCCCACTGGAGATGACATGCATTGATAGGAGGCTATACCTGCAGAGACAGAAAAGGTGACACACAAAGTCAGAAAGAGAAAAGACAGCTCATATTTTATAACACCAGACATTAGACTGTACAGTATATAAGACAGAAGTGAAGCCAGTGGGGAAGTCACTTAAACTTGGCATTCTTTTGTGTACTGACAGTAGGGAGCGTTTGGTTGAGTCTACAGAAGTCTAAGAGAAAATGATGATACTTCGCACTTGATTTTTGAGCTCAGAAAACACTGATGAGCTTATGGTTTCAATTTCTAATTTCAAACCTTATTTTAGACAACATGGTGTTAATTTTAGAAAAATTTAAAGTAAAATATTTGTCAAGGGTACGCTTTAACCGCCTTTTGGGGGGGTGGGGGTCATTATGCAAGTGAGTGCAGTTGGTCCGCATAGCGTTAAAGCAATAACTTACATAACAAACATTTTTATGCTGACCCACAGTGTATAGCTGTGGGTGAACTGTGGGACTGTGTGAGTAGGGCAAGCCACACTTATCCCATGCAGGCCCAAAGTGGGTGTGCTCACACAGGGCTCACAGCAGTTTTGGCTGTTCTGGGTCCCCATGAGGGTTTGTTCTGGGCAACCCACAGTGGGCATGCCCACAGAAAACCCTCACTAAACCCCTATATGGGGTTTTTAAGGCCATATTCCATTTTCTAACAGACCAACTTGTTTGTTTGGGACACATGTGGGCCTCTTAGTGTGTGACATGCTGCAGGTCTACAGTGGGCCCCACTATGGGCTCCTCTCTGCTTACAGTGGGCAGCCCACAGTAAACCTACTTTATGGGTTGCCCCACAGTGGCCGCACACGAGCTACAAGGGCACATGTTTACTGAAAACTAATCATTTTCCTGTTATTTCTAGTTATTTAATAAGCAAAAGTATAATTTATGCATGAGTAAATTACCTTTTAAAAGAACAAGTTAAAAATATTTTATCACAGTTCTGGTGATTTTTCTTTGGGGTAAGTCCAAAAATCTCTTTAAAGCATGCCAGAGCTTTTTATGTGTTGGAAAATCCCTGGATATACCAAGATAGGAACAGCCAAAAATGCCTAACTCGAATTTCAAAGCAAGAGTTAGTAAACTAGTGGTTGACATCAAAATGACCACAATGGCTCACACATAATCTTTCACATATAGTCTGTATACCTCAAATGATTTGCCGCTTCTGTTTATGTTTTCTGTACCCTTCACTTTTCTGCATAAACTTTTCTATGCAGATAATTCTAACTGTATATTTTATTTTGGTAAAATAATATTTTATAAAGGCATGTTTAAGTTTTAGGAAATCTTTTTTTTTTTTGTTACCCCCCAGTGCATTTAGTTTCTTTAATTCCCATTGCCAATTTGTCACAAACTTTGTCTGTGCTTTTGGTTCAGGGCAGGCAGTGCACAATAGGGTTCATTTTTGCTGAAAACAGCTGCTGCTGGAAATGAGGCCATTGAGAATGAACCCCGCAGTTAATAACATAAAAACAGAACTGCTGTATGAGCTAAAAGAAGCTATAAAGGTCTGTACAGTAGCAGTCAGCTGATTATTCAGTATGAATTGTGATGCTTTAACCGATCTGCTTAATTGTTGCACACATTTTGTTTACAAGACATTTAATGAAAATCAGGACTAGACACTCGTTCTGCAAATTAGGTTTAAGTATGAAACAACAGTCACACCTGTTTCCAGTTATAACCACGGTCTAAGATAAAACTCAATCATCACTGCTGTGTCAAACCCATGTCCAACCCATTCAACATGATTAGGAAGAGGCAAAATGCACCCCAGGCATCTCTACATAATCTCCATAACAGCTTCTCCACAGAGGGAGGCAGGGATGAGGAAGACAGCTGCACAGCGAGAGGAAGATTTGCTGAACCCAGCTTCTCTGCACACTGTAACCTCTCAGCCTCATCTGAGGCAAGTTCAAAGGGAGGACATTCGACTACATTTCAAAGGGAAACAGGATACTCACATACACACAACTGCACACACGTGCAAATACCACACACACATAAAACAAACATATTGGCATGCTCACATCTGCACACACACATACACATGAAACACACACACTGGCATATGCAATCTGCCACACTTACCCAGAGATCCCTTAGGGCAGGGCCTCTCCACTGTCTCTCCTTTTAGGGTGGGGGGCCATTGCACCCCTCGTGCCACCCGACCCTCACATCCTCCCACCTGACCCGGTCCCCCGGGGGCCAAGGGGACACGCAGAGGAGGGCGTGGGGTCAGAGGGACCATGGCTGTAATCGGCCGCTGGTCAAAAGGTCCTCTGTTGATGACACCAATGGGATGGGAGGCTGATGGTCGCACTGGAGTCAGAGCAACTGTGGCCGTGTATGACCGGACAGTCGTCATCAGAGAGGACAGGGGACCTGGAGGGTCAAAAAGCACTGTTAATTCTCTACATTTATTACCTATGTCCAGTTACACAACTGCTACTGTTCAACCAACCTTTAGTAGGTGGTGGTGGTGTGAACTGTAAAGGGTATCTTAGTACATAGTAGTTATTCCACACATACAGCTGGTTGTCTCTGGGGTTGTAATCTATGGAGGAGATGTACTGGTAAGGGTTTGGGAATGGTATCTGAACAGGCAGCTCCTGCCCACGGCTGGTATCGTAGGCATAAACCACCATGTTACTGCTGGCTCGACCATCTGCCTGCCCCTCATCATCCTGGAAGACAGAGCGCACAGCGTACAGCACACCACAGGCCATGAAGGCATTGCTAGCTCCACGTTTGTCAAAGCCAGTTGCCCAGGTACCCTCAAAGCGCAGGGTGTATGGGTTCACCTGCAAACAAGAAAGACATGAAATGATGAAAAAACAAAACCTTTTCTTTCTTCCAAAATTCAATCATCAACCTGTTTTCTTTCCTCCTACCTGGCTGACCACGATGCGTCCATTATTGGCTTCAGTAGAGTAAATAACCCAAAGGCCGTTCTCATCCACTGCCAGATCGATGTCTGACTTCCCTCCCCAGCGGTAAGGCGAGGTATCATGGTAGTTGGCATTGACGACCACTGCCTCCCCGCTCTTGATACGTGTACGCAGATCATACTTGACCAGGTTGCGCGTTCGCTCTTTGTTATAAAATACAGCGCCGTCATACACCACAAAGCCTGTACCATCCACACGGCTGGGCAACCTAAGACACAGAATATTATGAAATGTACAGTATGAAAATATGTAGTTTTGAATTTATCACATAATTTTACAGAAGAAAAATAGAAATACCACCAGGAAATATCAAAAATTGGTATTTGGTGCACTGATTGGAAGGCTCAGCATCAGATCATTAAAACATCCCAGAATATCAACTGCACCCACCAAACAGCAGTGATAGCAGTGAAATGTCAGCACGGAGCCCACCAGATATTAAAATGAAATATCAATCCCATCCACTCTCATTTTTACTTAATTAGGCCATAATTAGGCCTGCTTCATTCTTTTGCATTTTGTAAGCTCTTTGGTAAGTAGCATAAAAGGAGACGTTTTGTTATACAACCTTGTGTTGCATGAGGACAATTACAGTATCTTGAATTTTGACTCTAGTGGCCTAATTAGGATTTTATGTTTGTGACACTTGCTGATATTGTGGTAGCCTTAAGAGCATTTGTATAATGCATCTAAACAATCCCAGACCTTTTTACTGGTCAATAAGAGCAGGGTTCTTAGCAGCTATATGCTTGGATTATACCTTTATTTGAAGCCACAGTGAAAGTAAACTCTGTCACTAATTATGCAAACTGCTACACAAAGAACTAACAAATGAATGGGAACACATTTACTGGCTATAACAGAAAAATCCCAGCCATAAATAGTTTAAAAATGGGTTTAATGTGATACAAACCTGAAGGTTTTTAACTATAACTCTGATTATTTAACCATACATTATAGATATAAAATATTTGAAACCAAGTTTTCTCACAGACAAAATAAATGTTGCTCTTTTCCATAATAAATTGATTTGGCTAAATGTGAAATAAGCCCCCAAGGCCCGCAAACACCATTATTTTTATTACAGACTACTTCATTGATTTTTTTTTCAAGCTGTGATTAATCTTTTACTTTACAGATTCTTAAAAACAATAAACAAGTCCAAACCCAAGAGTAACTGAATATTAATCAACTAAATCAACAACATATACAGTACACAAAGCACTCACTTATAGGTTGTGGTGACTCTGTTTTGCCGATAGTCATCCCAAGAGGCGTACTCATACAGCACCTCTGTTCTATAGGGTGTCCATGGCATGACATACAGCCTGTCGCCAGCTTGTAGGGGGTCTTTACACCAGGCCCCTGATTGATGCTCCACTTCCAGGAGTGAAGAGGCTGGCTGGATGCTGAGCAGTGAGCCAGGACACACGAAAACTGGAAGATGGGAATTAGGAGGGGTAGAGGCAGGATATGAGAAAGAAGAGAAGGAAAGAGGGAGCAAAAGAGCAGGAAGGGAAGTGAGAAAAGAGTGAAGAGAAAGAAAGTGGAGGCAGGTGTGGGGAGAAAATGGATCGATGCATGAAAAATGGATTGAATTAGATGCAGTCAATGCAGCGAGATTAAGGAAAAAGAATGAAGAGAAAAAGAGAAAGGGATTTAAAACACCTGTGCTGATCTTGAGAGGCAAGCAACAGAAGTGTTGAAAAATCACACACTGTTAGTGTGTGTGGTGAGTAATACAACAGGGACACTGCAATGAAAGGTGTGAGTGTATTTATGTGCTTTTTGTGCATATATGAATGTGTGTGTGTGTGTGTGTGTGTGTGTGTGTGTGTGTGTGTGTGTGTGTGTGTGTGTGTGTGTGTGTGTGTGTGTGTGTGTGTGTGTGTGTGTG
>JASGAU010407096.1:0-14291 GCA_030220045.1 Australoheros facetus
TTGTTTAAATTGGTTTGATGTTCCGAAACACTTAAGTGTGACAAACATGCAAAAAAACAGGACATGAGGAAGGGGGCAAACACTTTTTCACACCACTGTATGTGAAGGTTATGCTCACTTCCAAGGCCTTAGCTTAATGCCTTATTTATGTTCCCTTTCAATGCCAACATTGTGAAAGACTATAGCTGAAGTTAGAAATGCCAACAAGTGAGGCTAACTCCACACAAGGTCAAGAACCAAAAGCTGATATGGTTCCACATAGTTGATTGTTTTTTTGAATAATGGGTTAAGCTAAGGTTACATTAGATCACATTAAAACCAGTTTTATCACATGCTGCCCATCTGGTTAAATGGGAATATCTCCAACATGGTGAAAAACGCTGGCAGGGAATTTGATTCACGGAGGGATCTTAGTACTACTTTACTTAGTGGTACTCCAATCAGCATCTGAAGAGTACTCATTCTGACACATATAGCACAATAGCAGCTTTTCATCAAAATAATTCAATTCAATTTTATTTATATATCGCCAAATCACAACAGTCGCCTTTTAACAGGAAGAAACCTGAACCAGGCTCAGCAAGGGAAAGTCATCTGCTGTGACCAGTTGAGGGCAAGGGGAGGGAGACAGGACAAAGGACATGCTGTGGATGAGAGCCAGAGATTAATAATCAATGATTAAATGCAGACTGAAAAGAGATGAATGAAAAAGAAGCATCATGGGAATCTATTGGTTGTTTATCCCCTCAGCAGTGACTTCTGTGAAAGAACAAGCCTAATACCCAAGGTTTTCTGTGTGCTAACATGCAAAAAAATGAAGCTGAATTTGATGTACAAGTTTATTGAAAACAGTGATCCTACTTGATTTCAGACTGTCTTTAGGGCATATGATTGTGGACTGACATTACAGGATATTTAGCAGAGGGGAATTAGAAGACACTTAACTACTTTTGATCTTTGCTGAGGTTTATATTGAACAGCTGTGAGTTTGAAAACCAAAAGGCACCTTGGACTCGCCACGTTTTGGTTTTAGAACTGAAGAACACTCTTGGATAAAAGATGAAACATCCAGTCATCTTTTTCAAGCTCTTTTCAGTGAGGACCTGTGTCTCTGGATGGCTGAGAATCTACGCAGATATATCTAATGGTTCCAAACTTTAGAGTTTTGTTTTCAGAGTTTATGTAAACATACTTGAAACTCCATAAATAGGCTGCAGTATGTTTTTGCAGGTCTTGTAACTGTACACATTATTATAAATTACTCATCCGTGACACAGGCATGTGTCATAAAGGCAGGTGACCCTTTGAAAACACAGATGAACGTTCAGATTACTGGACATAAGGCAGTTTGATGTGGAACCAATAGAAAGAATCCATAATTAAAAGCAATGGAGGGCTGCCTTGACACTGCTTTCAAGAAATCGTGAAAGCTATTTAGTGGTTAACAATACATGAAGTGTGTGTGTGTGTGTGTGTGTGTGTGTGTGTGTGTGTGTGTGTGTGTGTGTGTGTGTGTGTGTGTGTGAGAGATATATAGAGAGATTGTGATGTGGGGAAGTCTATAATCTGAACCATTTTTTTAACCAAAAATGGCATTTCCAGTTTTTTTTATTCATTTATGTCATGAACTGAATTTCGTGTGATATCCGTGGAATAAATCCCCACACCCCCACCACCAACTCCTTTGTGGTGTCTGCATCAAGGACCAAAACCAAAGAAAGCGCCACGTTACACGCGCGCTACGTCAGGAGGCTGCTTGGAGAGATGAGGCGCACTGACAAAATCTCAGAGCAACACAACAACCTCGTGAAGAACTCTGTCACCTTGGCACACAGTAACATCTTTTGCTATTTTTGCTTTATTTCGTAGAAAATCTGCGCATGGAGCTAAATCCAAACCATTTCTTTCCATGACGCGAAATATTTGGATGTAATGACTTAAACATCCGTGAGGATAAAAGTTAAAATGTCTGGCGAATTTATCGACACTGCTTATGAAGGCTCAGCAGGGATTGTCTATGCCGCGTCCTTTAACCTGAGCTATGTTTTCAACACAACCAACAGCTCATATGAGGACTACCTCCACCTGTCAGGCTCTCAGAAAACTGAAACAGCAGGAGATGGAGCCGCTGTTGTTAGGATTATTATCTCAATCATTTACTCTCTTGTTTGCGCGCTGGGTCTGGTCGGAAACCTGCTGGTCTTATACTTAATGAAGTCTAAACATGTGTGGAAAAAATCCTCCATCAACCTTTTCGTAACTAGTTTGGCGCTGACTGACTTCCAGTTCGTTCTGACTCTGCCCTTTTGGGCGGTGGAAAACGCGCTGGACTTTACTTGGCTTTTCGGTAAATCTATGTGCAAGATAGTTTCCTATGTGACAGCTATGAACATGTACGCCAGCGTTTTTTTTCTGACTGCTATGAGCGTGGCGAGGTACTGGTCTCTCGCGTCTGCCCTCAAAGGCAGACGGCGGCGGGCTCACTGCTGCTCCGCGCGGTGCATCACCGTATTCATCTGGGTTTCCGCCGTCTTCGCTGCTCTGCCGCACGCCGTTTTCTCCACTACAGTGACAGTTTCCAGTGAGGACCTATGCCTCGTCAAATTCCCGGAAACCAACGGATCCGCGCAGTTTTGGTTTGCGCTCTATCACTCTCAGAAAGTGCTGCTCGGCTTTGTGGTACCTCTGGGCATCATCTCAGCCTGCTACCTGCTCCTTTTGCGCTTCATCACCTCCAAAAACATCCACACTTCGAGCGCCAAGCGACGCGCCAAGGTCACAAAGTCTGTCACCATCGTGGTCTTGTCCTTTTTCCTCTGCTGGCTGCCCAACCAAGCGCTGACAGCCTGGGGCATCCTCGTAAAACTCAACGCGGTTCACTTCAGTTACGAGTACTACACCATGCAAGAGTACGTGTTTCCTGTGTCCGTGTGCTTGGCACACTCCAACAGCTGCCTGAATCCCATCCTGTACTGTCTGATGAGGCGGGAGTTCAGAAAAGCGCTGAAAAAACTCTTCTGGCGGATGACATCGTCGACTCTGACCACTTTAAGACCGATCACAGCCACTACAAAGCCGGAGGCGGACGAGCAAGGGCAGGTCCTGGTCCCCGTCTGCGCGCCCGAAGAGCCTGCGGTGGTGTTCTACCCTCCGGGGGCAGTGATTTACAATGACAGACGAGACCTACCCCAAAACAGCACTTAATCTGAGCTTGAATCCTCTGTGATGTTGTATTCATACACATTGAAATTAAGCCTCGTTTTGCCTCACAGCTGTCAAAAGCTCGTGTGGCCGTTCAAGTTGGAAGAAAGAAAGCGTCAAACTGAAGAATACCCGTCGGTGATCGCTTATGACTCTTCCTTGTCCACAGAAATGCTACTTTGGCCTCATCGTGTTTGAGATTTTAAAACCAACTTACTGCAGTAAATTTCACTTATGTGTAAGGAACCGTGCGTATTTTAATAAGGTGTCCAAACGTATTAAATGCGCAAGTAAAGTGCATCACCAAATTGCGAGACGTTTGCTTATCTTTGCTCGGTCCTTATCTTGAATGACATTTAGTTGTTAAATGCCACTATAATGTCAGGCATCATGTTACAGTGAATATGTTTCACAGACCTGCGCTGATTGTCGGCTGCATCTGGAGGGAAAAAGCTTCCACAGCAGAAGGTCGCGTGGGATGATGTTTTGGTCTGTGGGATTATGAGAGGATAAGTTTGATTAATGTATCTGGAGGAGAGGTCATGTGTTGTAAGTATGTACAGCAGACAATTCACATTTATAAATACATTTGTTACTGTTGCAGAATTTCCTTTTAATTAGTTTAACAGAATTTTTTAAAAACAACTTAAATTCATTTTTAATTTGCTGGATTTTGCAATATGATGAATGAATAAAATGTGCGTTTGAAAGTGTCCTCATTACAAACTATTATTTCCCATTTAAAATGTACGTGTATACATTACATGCCAAGATGAGAGTGACCAAATGTACAATAACTCCTTTAAAAACACCACCCCACACAAACCTAACAGACTGACTGCCTGCAACAGATGGGAGCGAGCAGTCATTTAATCACATCCATTTGCTGAGACGGCATCAGTGACTTTTAATAAACCGAGAACAAAGTTCTCACTAAATATAGAGTTAAACAGCAGTGACAGGCTCACTCTTCCCACTTTCAGACCGACTAATGCAGTGTGTGCAGAATAAACTCTCCCCCGAAAACCCATTTAAATGTTCACACTGAAAAAACAAAAAAAGGATTCAATAACCCACTTAAAACAGTCCTGTTTTAAAGACGCTCATTTAGTTAATACACCTTCAGTCCATCCTCTGTTCAAGCTGTGAGAAAAGAAAAGAAAAACAAACAAAAAGCAAAAAAAAAAGCAAATAAACAAAAATACTAACAGGTGTCTCGCAAACCAACAGACAAGATTAGCCTAGGCTAATCTAATTAGAAATAAATGCCAAAAGGCTCCAGGACCTGGGTTTTAAATTAGTACACCAGAGAGATGATTCATGTGGGTATTTAATCTGGAAACCACAGTGCACACACACATATCAATGGAACACATGGAAAGTAAGTAAAATTCCCTTTGATGGAAAAAAAAAAAAGAGAGACTTGAATCAAAATCATGATTAGAAATGTAAATGTAATAGCGTGCATTGCTCAGAAGGTGAGCTAATATCTCCTCCCATGGGGTTGGATGTAAAAGACACTGATTCAAACATGATTAGATAACGTGGGGAAGCTTTTTTGCTGTGGACTACAGTGATTTTTTTTCACGTTAACTCTGTATGAAAATACAAACCATCCATTCATCCATCCTCTTCTGCTTATCCTGTTCAGGGTCACGGGAGGCTGGAACCTATCCCAGCTGAAAATGCAAACCCAATTCTAAAAAGGTGGGACAGACCCATGTTTACCTCTGTGTAACATCGCCTCTTCTTTTAGCAACAGTCCATAAACATCTGGGAACTGAGGAGACCAGTTGCTGGACTTCTGGGAGAGGAATGTTGTCCCAGTTGTGTCTGGTATAAGAGTCTGGACTCTTATACTATGAATCCATGCTGTTATAATAGAAGCAGTATGTGGTTTAGTGTTGTCTTGCTGAAATATGCAAGGAGAAAAAGGTGTATGGATGGGACATATGTTGCTCTGAAACCTGTATATACCTCTCAGCACTGATGTTTCCTTTTCAGATGTGCAAGCTGCCAATTCAATTCAATTCAGTTTAGTTTTATTTATATAGCACCAAATCACAACAATTGCCTCAGTTGAATTGAATTGAATTTTCCATGGAAGAGTTTTGCACTTTGCTTTGGTCCATTTTAAAGGATCATGGCTCAGAGAGGACAGCTGCTTTTATGGATCATGTTCACATATGGATTTGTGGATGAAACAGCAAACTGTGTTCACAGACAGTGATTTCTGGAAGTGTTTCTGAGCCCATAAAGTGATCTCCATGACAGAATCATTCCTGCTGTTAATGCAGTGCTGACTGAAAGACATCTAGTGTTGATTTTCAACCTTGGCCTTTGTGCACAGATTTCTCCAGATTCTCTGAATCTATTTGATGATACTATGTGCTGTAGATGACGAGACATCCAAAATGGTCAGTTCAGGAACTGTTCTGTGATTTGCAGATGCAATTTTGTTTTTTTTGTTTTTTGTTTGTTTTTTTGCAGATTGGTTAACCTTTCCCCATGTTTGCTTATGAAAAACTCTGCCCAAGGTGCTCTTTTTATACTCCGTCATGTTACTGACCTGTTGCTAAATTAACCTAATTAGTTGCAAAATGTTCCCCCAGCTGTTTCTTTATAGTACCCCTTACTTTTTCAGCCTTTTGTTTCCCAACTTTTTTGAGATGTGTCACCATCAAATTCAAAAGCACCAAATATTTTACTTGACATCATTTTTCTTAGTTCAAACATTTGATCTTTTCTATATAAAACATGTGTTTGTGAGAGTTGAAAATCATTGCATTCTGGTTTTATTTACATTTTACACAGTGTCCCATTTGTTTTTGGAAATGGATTTGTACATTTAAAGTGTCAAATTTTAGGGATACACATATCCAAAATCTGTGAAATGTTTGTATTTATGTTGATTTATTATTTATTTATTCATTTATTTCCAGTTAATACCAGAAAACTGTCTTTGTACAAAGTTTGGAGGCAGAAGCAGATATATAAAAACCAAGGATCAGAGAGGAATATGTAAGTGTGAGCCAGTAAAAAAATGTAAACGGGCCAACACACACTGGTCAGTTTTCATTCATTATGCACATAATTTTTTCAGATAGCTTTCAACTGTAAGGTCTTGATAAATTGTGAAATAATTCATATTCTGCTGTTGTTTTACCACACAATAAATAAATAAACTCTCTTGTTAAAGTGTTTAAAAGTTCACCTTTTTTTCAGGTGATTTTTTTTTTTTATTAATATTCTTTTATTCACAAACAAAACAGCTGTTGCTGCTGGGTGTGGGTTTGGCTTTTCTGTTTTATTTATCATTTGAAAAGTCTGCATTTGTGAACAACAATTTTACAGATTGTCTAGCTCTAGCCTTCTTGGGTTTGCAGTAATTAACACAAACAATGTTTTCTTTAAAAGAGCATTAAATTTTTTAACGTCTTCCTGTTCATAACACAGGTTGGTGTCTTCCAGCTGTTCCTTGGTTATGATGTTGAAACATTGTTTTGCATGGAAATCACCACGATTACTAAAATCTAATCAGGTCATCCTTGAGTCACAGAAAATGTCTGTTAAAATTAGAGAAATCACCTCAGGGTGTTTCAGAAATATTGCATTAAGAAATTGGGACATAACTATAGACAGGCAATCCAAAATGTGACAAAATTTGATATGATTTCTAATGTTGCAGCTTTAAATTTAGCACTTACTGTTGCCTGAGTGGATGAAAAATGTGTGACCCTTAAATGGATAGTGTGTCATAACAAAAACTATTTTAAAATGGGNGTGTTTCAATAAAGTTAACTATGGAAAAGCAGATGATTTGGTAGGTAGATTAAAAAGGAAAGAAAACAGTTAAGGGGTGTCCACCAGGGGCGATTCTAGGATTAAACCTTTAGGGGGGGCTCAGCCCCCATTCATAACGTCATGCATAAAGTGCCTTTCAATTAATATTAATGGAGTATGCTGCATGCAAGCATATTCAATTTTTTTACAATGTTACCTTCAAAAGCAATCTAATTAGTTGGATGACCTATTGTAGCGGCTCTGAATGATTCAGAATGGCCACTTAAATGCTCAAACCTGAGACAGAGGCTCAGTTGTTTTGATCAGGATTTTCCAAATTAAGAGTAGAAACATTCACAGCATTGTTTCAGTCTCTTTTTCAGTCTCTCAATTCAATTAAATTCAATTTTATTTATATAGCACCAAATCAAAAGAGTCGCCTCAAGGCGCTTTGTATTGTGGGTAAAGACCCTACAATAATACAGAGAAAACCCAACAGTTAAAAAGACCCCCTGTGAGCAAGCATTTGGGGCTGAGGGGAGAGAGACATGACAAAAGACATGCAGTGAAAGAGAGACAGAGATTAACAATAACTAGTGAATAAATGCAGAGTGGAGTATAAACAAAGGAAATAAGATGAATGAAAAGAAACAGTGCATTATGGAAACCCTCCAGCAGCCTAGGCCTATAGCAGCATAACTAAGGGATGGTTCAGGATCACCTGATTCTGCCCTAACTATAAGCTTTACCATAAAGGAAAGTTTTAAGCCTAATCTTAAAAATAGAGAGGGTGTCTGTCTCCCGAATCCAAGCTGGGAGCTGGTTCCACAGAAGAGGGGCCTGAAAGCTGAAGGCTCTGCCTCCCATTCTAATTTTAAGTATCCTAGGAACCACAAGTAAGCCAGCAGTCTGAGAGCGAAGTGCTCTATTGAGGTGACATGGTACTATAAAGGTCTTTCAGATAAGATGGGGCCTGATTATTCAAGACCTTGTATGTTAGGAGAAGGATTTTAAATTCTAATCTAGATTTAACAGGGAGCCAATGAAGAGAAGCCAATATGGGAGAAATATGTTCTCAGTTAAAGTAGCATTATTCAGCACAGACATAAAAAATAAAAAAAATCACACTGCCACTCCATACGCCTGGACAGAAAGCAAACTGGTAATAGCGTTTCTTTGACATTAAAGTTTTCAAATTCATACAAACCCTCCCTTTTATTGTGCAGATCAACACAGGATATGTCCAAATTCAAGAGTGGAGAACAGATTTGTAGCCTGTCATTTCAGTGCAGTGGCAACATCCATTCATGTCACTCATATTTAGAGTGATGTGAATCCTGTTAAAGGCTACCATTCATATCAGTTAATATGTTCTCAATCACCAATGAATGTGAGGCAAAGAGAAGTTACCATGGGTTTTATAACATTTGTTGAGTCTCTCTGTCTCAGTGTCTCTAGCCTTCTCTTTCAGTCTTTGTGCGTTGTGTCACCAAAAGGTAAATGTAACAGGGAACCAGATTTTACAACCCAATAAAAGGTTGATTTATATCACTTTATAAACAATATTCTAATTGAATGTGGATTGCTGCTGGCCATTGACAGGTTACATCCTTCTGACTTGCTGTTTTGAGGTCTGCTGCACTGTAAACAAACACTGAAGCCCAGTTCAACCAGAATAGGAACAGGAAACTAATAAAGTACATCAGCTCCTTGGCTGGTAACTAGTGATGTGGCAGCAGACTTATAATCTCTAGTAAACTAGCCTACATTAGCTAACACTTTTGATGCAAACAAATATCCATAAGCAAACACTTTTTAATGTGAGCAATGACCCTGCGTTATCAGGACAATTTGCACTTTTCCTTGCTAAAGTTTCTTATGTGGAAGCTTACATAAATGGGTGAGTGTGTCCAAACTTTTGACTGGTACTGGATCACTTTGTCACTGATGGTTGCTCACTAGTGGACATTCTAGGCTCTTGTTACCAAGGCAACCCTGTAGTATTTGTTATCATGTCATGTGTCAATTTGTGGTATCCTGTGCTCGCACTGGCTTCGCTTTATGGTGAAATTATTGTTCAGCAGTGGCAGCATGCTGGCAGTCTGTACCTGCCGAGAGCATCTGTTGTCAATGGAGACAGTGTAGAAAGTATGTGGCACAACCAGTCTGTGGTCTATTCTTGCTTCTGCTATTGTAGGTCCACCATCCAGCCATGGATAAGATCAGAGTTATAACATGCAAAGAGCTGAAGTGAAACCAAATCTTATGAAACGAAAAATTTAAATGCAAGCATGAGGGCGCCAAGCAGCGAGACGCAACAGTTGCTAGGAAACAAGTTGTGAGAATAGCAAGGAAGAGGTGTTAAGATCTGCCAACAAGTTGTATGGTAAAACACACTTCTGTAAATTACAACGTCCCCCAAAGGTGGAATGACACCAAATTCCATGTGCGTCCTCAGGGAGTAGTCCAAAAGACTACGGTGAAGTTTGGCAAAAGCAGTCACTTCCTTTTTGGCGACGTTGCCATCAAATTCGATTAACTGTTGTGAGCAAATGCTTCTGCAAACCAAAATGAAATGTGATAACTTTTGTGAGGTTTTCCCTGAACAGACCAAGTTTCGTTTTGATAGGTTAAAGCATTGCAGAGATATAAGCTCAGTTCTTGTTTGGCAACTTTACCACCAATTTTGATTGGCTTTGATGAGTCAATCAAAATCCAACCAATAACTTCTGTGAGGCTTGGCCTGAAGATGATCTGAGTCAATTTTGGTGAACATTGGACAAACTTTATCACTGTAACTGTATCACTTAATTACCAAACAGCATCAGTAGCTGTAGTGGGTTATGTACATGTAGTGTGGTGTCTGAATCCTCACCAAGCCCCCATTTAAGGATACTGATTACAGTCTTAAATCTTTGGCCTGCAGTGCCATAAGACAAAAGCTAAAGAAAATATCAGTTTCTGTGTCAGCCAAAAGGGACCATTTTTAGGATCCATCAGAGTAGAGAAACATTAAAAAAAAAATGACATAATTATCAGTAAAATGAGGTAAAATGAAAATTGGAGATGTTATAATGATATAATGAAAAATCTTTATTTATTAAAACAATATCATTAAAAATGGTATTTAAGCAGAATCATTCCACATATCTGATAAAGAGGACGATGAAGATGCAGCCTATCAGAGACATGGTTGAGGCTGAGAGGACCACCACGATAACGCTTCCAGCCGCGTTGACCAGAGCACCAAGCCCAAGGCCCACGATGATCTGAGCCAGCTGGACCATGCAAGTGAGGGCGGCACAGTCCACCCCCGTGCCTCGAGGACTTTTATTGCTTCCGTGCAGCTTCAGTTGTTCCTGAAAGCACAGGAGGCTGCATGTTATTAGAGAAGAGGAGGATGAGGGGGAGGGGAAAACAAGAGAGCAATATGTGAAGACATCAATTTCAGTTTGATCAGAGAGGCTGTGCCAAAAAACAAAACAAAAAAACACCCTAAACACACAGCTGGGCAAACAGATAGCTGAGAATATTAAGAAAATACTTCATAAAGCTAGTATTTTTTTTTCAGTTTCTCCTTAATGTGCAAGTTGAATTCCATCGTGCTCTCACCTGCTCCAGTTTAATGAGGTATTGACTGGCCATGACAGAAAATAAAACCAATTGATTTCTGACGTTGACATTTATGTTTTATAGATGAAGTATATAAACTTGTTTGAGAATGTTGAAGCAATACTATAACCGGTTTTAAAAAATTAATGTGATCTCTAATTGTGGTCACCTTTATCCAGAAAGCTTAAACTGACACTGGATATCAGACCTTCGGTTGTTTTCTGTTGTTTACTGTTGTTTTCTGCTGCACACTTCTGATAGTTAAAGCAGTTCTTAACCTGAACAGTGAATTTTAATTTTAAAATTAACTTGTATAAGTGGTAACCTCTTGTGGTAAAGAGCAGCCTCCAGTATTGTGAGCACAATAAACTGTGTTGTAACAATGACTTAATTTCAAATTTACAGTAAAATCCGCGTGCCTGTGTACTTGACCAACCATTTCTATTCTATTCTAATATATTTAAATAATTAGTTGGTTCTGGAGATCCCCATGATTATCTCTGGTTTGGGTTCAGACTTTAAATACTGTTACAGAAATCCACAAGAAGGAGTCGACCCAGTTGGATTATAGGATTAATAGTCAGGATTTTGGGGAGGCTTTAAAGTGTCTCATTCTTTATCTGTCCCTTGTAAATCCCTCAACTTTAAGGAAGTAAAGTGCTCTGCAAAAGTCTTGAGTCACCCCTAATTTTTGTATATTTTGCATCCAAGGAGACAGGCCTTCTTGTAATTTTAAAGTGGTCTTGAGCAATAGTTCACCAGGCTTTCTGGAGGTCTTTAAAAGTTGTTCATTGGACACTCACTGACTTTTCACTCATTTTCTGTCCAGTCTTTGTATCTGACCATTTTCAGGGGAATTCTTTTTTTAAGCCACTTAACACTGACCTATGAGTTATTCAAGCATAAAAAATGACTTAGAAAGAATCACTGTTAAACTGTATTTTTAGACACTTTGTTACTATCACAAAAGCACATCACTTGTTTTTCATTTGAACTGATGAAAAATGCCAACACAGTTTGACAAGCATAAAACAGTATTTTTGCACCAACAAGGTGATTCCCAAAGAGATATCAGCAGCAAACTTCTCTGTGTGCTGTGCAAAAAATCTGAGGAAAATGGACAAGTGGAGGACAAAGGAAGAAATGGCAGGCTTAAACAAAAACTACCTACAGTGGCCAATAAAGACAGTCTGAAAGTCATGTCCTTAAGAAATAGGACAAAATCCAGCAAAGATTTTGGCATTATGTGCTGTATGTCATGTATGTTTGGGGGTTTTTTGTGTGTGTTTCAGTAAACTGCTGTATTTCACATTTTCCTACCAAAATGTGAAGAAATGAGGGGTGGACTTTTGCACAGTACTGCAATAATTCATCTTAGCCTCAAACGTCGATCTGAATCATGATTAAAGGTGTGAGAGGGCTACAGACAGTTTTCAGATTAATTCGTTTTATATTCCTTTAATTATAATCTGCAGTTAATTTTCTTGATTAATTGCTTGTCAGTAAATTTGTGCCTGTTACAAGTTCACAGAAAGACACGTTATGGCTTCATTTGTTTCCTTCCCCAAACCCAAAGATATACTGCTTACTATTGAAAAAAGGACAAAAGAAGATTATTCTTTTGTAGAGTGGGGTTATTATTTTCCAGTAAACTGCAGCATTAATAAATGTTGTCGCAATGCTTGGATGCTTTGTTTACAGTTCTGTAAATGCACGATTTCTCCCTCATAAACTTGTGTTCATTCATGAGCCATGTGATCCTTTTAAACTGAGAAAACCTGAACAAATCCATAACGATTAAGTGTTTCTTCTGCCAGTCTATTACCTCCTCTTCACGTTGATACTCTGCTATTAGGTTGAATGGGATGGTGTACAGGGTGCTGGACATGACGCCAAACACGCTGCAGAGGACGAGCGTTGCTACGATGTTGGGGAAAAGGCCAATCAGGCTGGTGCCCAAGCCAAACACAAAGTAACCCATAAAATATAATCCTTTTAGCCCGATATATGAGAGGAGGAATCGCTGGACATCTGAAAGACACGCAAAAATATGGTTACAATTACTCAAGAATCAACAAACCAGCATGAGGTATATTGAGTCAGGAAAGATACTTAGATTGGTGTACAGTAGATTTACTAAAAAAAAACAAAAAAAAAAACAAAAACCTGTGCATATTATTGGATAGGCCATCTTTTAATTCCTAGAAGCCAAGACCCCTTCTCAACAACAAACAATGGCACAGTGTTCAAAATAACACAGCTTAGCATACCTTTGCAAAAGCGTGCTGAGAGCACCCTACAATCCCAGTGCAAAAGCATTAATTGCCCACTGTTATCCATTTCCGCCTGCCCCTCCTACTCTCTCACATAACTTATTCCTCAAGCAGCACAGCCACTTACATGAGTAGAGAGCAGAGGACACTGCATTGATGCACAATCCCCAGCAGCCAACTTCGACTCCCCTCTCATATGTGGCATAGGCAGCAGAGCTGTGATTGGCATATGGATTCCCCTTGTATACAATCTGAAAAGAGAGGACAGTTATTTAGAAAAGAGAGTGAGAATGTATAGCACTATTCCCAGGACATAAAACGTTATGAAAAGCTGAGGAAACCTGAACATAAAGCTTCAGTAACATGGATTAGATTAGATAGTGGCCACCTCCTTTTTAAATCACGCTTTTATCTTTTATCTTCTTTATATAATTGCCAGTAGCCCTGTCTGAGCAGGGAGCCTGACTATGCATTTCTTATCTCTGTTAAGGAATAATCCTGCAATTTTAGAGTTGGTGCATCTGTGTTTAATGAAGCGAGGCAGCATCATGGTGTGAAGAGCATCCTTTGATCAGCATTCACACTGTGACACTGTGAAGCATTCATCATTATGGCACATGTCAACAGAAGACTGCACACAACAGCTCACTACACATCCCTTCACCCTCCATCTGCCTCTACACAAAAAGCGAGCTTTGTGGGGCTTGAATGCAGATACATGCTGTAGTGTGTTGCACTGTGTCTCTGATGTTATTGCTTTACATTTATAACTGTGCCTCATTTGAATGGAAGTCAAATGCAAAAACAAAAACAAATTTAATTTTCATTTAATCGGTTGATTACTTCTCTTAAAGACTAAAGTGATGTACTTAAACCAAGCAAAACAAACCAAATGAGAAGATAAGATAATTCCATGTTAATTAAGTGAGTGTGTGTGTGTGTGTGTGTGTGTGTGTGGGGGGTAATCAAGGCTTCGTTCACAGACACCCAAAAAACAAGGAATTTTTTTTTTTGTCCTGGAAAAATATCACAGTTCACATTAAAAAAAAAACCCAAAGCAACAGGTGCTGATTTAACCCCAACTGTTTGACATGTTTGCCAATCAGAAGCCTACAAACAATAAAACGAATAGTTATGTCTATAACTTCTGTTCCCTGAAGGAGAGGAACGAGGTACAACACATATAGTATGGGATATCACGCCCTCGCGTGTCCTGCTGAAGACACCTCTATTCACGCCTCTAAGGCAAATGATCTGTGATGACATATGTGAGGCTCCGCCTGCACATATATAACACTGTCATCACAGTCATTCCTCAGTTTAGTAGCCGCTCTTCACCGAGCCCAGCTGCGCGGCGGGGCATCCTAGTGTTGTACCTCGTTCCTCTCCTTCAGGGAACAGAAGTTATAGACATAACTATCC
>JASGAU010407101.1:3000-36921 GCA_030220045.1 Australoheros facetus
ACTAACATACTGTGGTATATATTTATTTTATCTGGTTAATTGTCTTTTTTTTATTTTAGTGGAAATAATTCTTTTAAAACAACAACCCTGTTTTTGATTCATTTATTTTTGCACCTGTTATAGAGAAGAAGTTATCAAAATCTGAACCAGGAATGCGTGGAGAAGCTGTACCTGTTGACTTGTTTTGACGGTGAAGGTCACCATCATAGTCAGCCATTTCTTCACCAACATGCACCAGCAGCCGAGTCCCAGCACTGAAAACCATCGAGAAAGAGAAGGACTGTCTGCTGGGTGATGAGCAAACAGACCAACAGCTGCAACAGCAAGAAAGAAACACCCTTTACTAACACTGAAACAGAGAATACACTCACAAATCACACTGTTAAAGGAGCAGTTCACTATTTTCTGTGGCATCTTACCCTATGAGGACGATGAAAGCTATGGCTGTTTCCATGACAGTTTCACTAGAGATGTTGCTGAAATGAGAAAAGGCCTGGTAAACATGGATTGAACTGTTAAAAAAGTCTAAATTATTGTCCTATATTCCTCATTACAATTTATCATTTTTACCTTAGATAAGTGTACAAGTGTGTCCCTGTGCTTCCTGCTGTCAGTCTGATGCCCACAGATCTCCTGTGTCTTATCGTCTGTCATCAGTGAATTCAGGAAACTTTTTCAGGGTCTGGAAAACAGGAACACAAGAAACTGCTGGAGCAGAACAACAACAGTCTCCAGAGGAGAGACGCCGCTCTTGGATCAGATCGACCGTTGGTTTAGTCGGTTGGTGAAGGACAGAAAAACAGGAAATTTTCTCTTTGATGTTGATTCAACTGTTGGAACCCAAAAAAAGATCCCTGTTAAACTGTCAGTTTTTGTGTTCACAAACAGTGTGTTTTTATGTGTTTATGAGCTGAATATTTCCCATAAAAAGACTTTGTAAAGCAGCACATATCTATAGAAAGCCAAAAATATAATAATACATTTGAATTCTCAAAATTCTGTTCTTTTTCTTGTTTTTAATAAAGCTACATATATGTATTTTAAGCTACATAAAGGTCTTTTTACATTTAAATGTATAAAATGCAACCAATGCAAGAAAATACTGGCAGTACAGCAGACTAACAATAAATCAGAAAGAGAAAAAAGAAACAACAGTAATTGTAACAACAACGGCAACAAAGTTTTTAATTATTGTTTTCTTGTGATGTGGAATGTTTCCTGTTCTGTGCAGGAAAAAAAACTGTTACTAAAGTTGTTTTAAATTTAAGTTAACATTAAATTATTTCGTAATGACGTACTAAAATAACTACAGAAACCTTTAAAGGTAAATATGTACAGTTTTTAACAACAAACCAAAGTTTTTAAGAAAACTAAAAAAGCTACATTTGGGAAAAAAATGTTATTTAACTAAAAGTTTTATTCTTTATCACTTTGGTTGATTTTTTTTTGGGACCACCAGCACAAGGAGACTTTATATCTGTAGTCTTTATTAAAATGTAATTAAAAAAATAGAAAATGTAATAGTTGCACATTCAACACATTTATAATTGTCTTGTACTGGATTTTTAAGATAATGTATGACTTTTCATGATCCCTGAACGACAGCTACATGTTTACAGCAGCAGGAGAAACGGCATTAAAGTCTGCATCCAGTCAAAAATATGTTTTTGTACATACTTGACATCTGTGAAGATGTTGTTCATCTGCAGGGAGGAAGGGAGCTTTATATATCAGCTTAACACCTGCAGGATTTATGACAGAACAACTACTTTGGAGCGAGCTGGGTTCCAGCTTTGATATAAAGATGTGAAGCATTCAGCTTACAAAGAAACAAATCTCAAGTCAGGTTTGCCTGCATGCTCCCACGATTTGCAGGTCTCTATGTGGAATCACATTCACGGCTGTGGACGTTGGGGTGGACATTAGAAGGGTCCTAGTGCATTGCCAGTTTGTTGGCATGTGAACACAGGAGTCAGGGGGATTCGCTCGTTTTGTAGCCATTAGAGGGACTGCAGCTTGTGGCACTTTAACATTGGATCCATTTTCAGCTGCAGATGTTTATGCTTGGTTGTGGGAATAGTTTGACCCTGTAACTCTTTCAAATTTTTTTCTATTTTCAAAATGTTCTTTAGCATCAAAAAGTGTTTTCACATGTTTTCTTCTGAAGTTCACATTATTAAAATAAAATAGAATATAAAACACTTGCCGATAAACTCAACCTTTACAGCTTATATTTAGAGTACTCTCCAGTGCACGAGGAAGTCAGGAGTGGCAGACAGGTATGTAAGGGTGGTGCAGGACATGCATGAGGACAGTGAGACAGTGGTGAGGTGTATGGTAGCAGCGACAGATGGATTCAAGGTTGGGGTGGAATAACATCAGGGACAGGCTCTGAGCCCCTTCTTGCTTGCAATGATGATTGACAGATGAGGTCAGGCAGGCATCTCCGTGGAGTATGACCTCTGCAGATGACACTAATCTGTGACAAGAGTAGGGAGCAGGTGGAAGAGAGCCTGGAGAGGTGGAGGTATGCTCTGGAGAAAGGAGGAATGAAAGGCAGAAGAAGCAAGACAGGATACATGTGTGGGAAAAAGAGGGAGACAGGTCTAACAGCAAAGCAGCAAGGAGCAGTGAAGTTGGAGGAGTTTAAATAACGGGTCAACCATCCAAAGCAATGAACAGTGCAGCAGAGAGGTGAAGAAGAGAGCACAGGAAGAGTGGAGCGGGTGGAGAGGAGTGTCAGGTTGATTTGTGACAGGATAGTAGATAGATTTTACCTCCCAAATTAAAAGATGCTGAAAACAAATCATTAGCAAAACCCCCAAAAGAAAAAGCTGTCAGCTGGCAATAATTACTCACAAGTAGCTCAAAACACCATTAAAGTCAGCCAGCCCTCAGATAAACTACAGCTCTCCTCAATAAGACTAACACACACTTACTGACCAAGCAGCACTTCATCAGTCTTTATACTGTTGGGTGGCTAATTGCTGAGTGGGCCCAGCTAAGCATTGGTGACCCAGGGGAAATGGGTGGCAGTTCAGTTCAGGGAAGAAAAAGGACACACCCACACAAGGCCAACTAGGGCCGTAATAGTATAGCAACAGCTTTTATTGTGAAATGCAGGGTCAGGAAGAAGTCGTTCTCACAGGTAGAGCAAATCTGTCTCTTGTACTGGACAAAACCAGGTAGCCTATTGCAATCTAACTGACAGGTAAACAGGTGTTTTCCACACAGCCAATGAGAATCTATTGGACAAAAAGGTTTCTAAACTAAACTAACATGAGGTCTGCCAGCAGAAATGGTGGGAAACCAGACATCAGTCAATAAAAAAATTTAAATCTCATTAAAAAAAATCTTACAACACTGCTGTCATTGTACATGTGAGTCATAACTAACTCAGCCACTTTTATTAAACTCTGTGATATCATACAGGTATTTTTCTGGATGTTCAAAGAGGATGCGTCAGAAATAAAACTGAAAATAAGAAGCAGGAAAACTCAGAAACAGTCAGAACAAGCAGCAAATTAAATAATCGAGCCTCACTCCTGACATTATTTCCTTCTACGTTTACGTAGCATTGGGTCCTTCTTCGGGTCGTTGCCCCGGCTGATCCCACAGTAATAAACCGCCGAGTCACTCTCCTCGGAGCCTCGCAGTACCAGGGAGCCGTCGGCCGCTGCAGAGACTTTATTACGGCGAACACCGCGGCCGTACTTCACTCTGGATCTGTCCATGTACATGAGGGAGACAAGGAGCGTGGGTCCCTGTCCCGGTGCCTTTCTGTACCAGCTGAGGGTGGTCGGGGCGGTAGTGGGGGTGGGTGTGGTGAAATTGGAGGTGTCCAACAGGGGGCAGTACAGGGTGGCATCCTCTCCAGGTCTCACCTGGATGGTGGACGTTGGCACGCCAGCTGCGTGGCTCTGAAAGCCTTTAAAACAACAATATCAGAGAAAAGAGTAAAGTTATTATAAGTTCACAGAAGTTCTGTGTAATATAAATAATCAAAAAACAGGGTTACAGTAACAATTAAAAACCTGTAAAGAAAAAATATTCCCATAAAATTGAACTTAAGTCAATCCATCCATCCAGTTTTGGAGGAAAAATCTATTATATACTATAATGTCATAGGTGCGCAGGCAAAAATCCAAATTTATGAGATAAAAGTTTTTTTTTTAATAACTTTCTGTGAGATACTACACAGAACTATTATAAACTACTATAAATACTATAGAACTACTATAAAATTTAAATAGATATAAAATTAAAACAAATTCAAATACTAAGAAAATCTTAAAATCATAAGATTTAAAAAATAATCTTAAAATGATAAATGTCAGAAAAGCTCAGTTACACAACAAAGTCAAAATCATGAGATAAAAACAATGACAAAAGGTCAAAATAATACATCATATTATTTTGAAAACTTTTTTATTTTTATCATTCAGTCAGTCAATTTTTTTTTGTTTTGTTTTTTGCCTTTAACTTTAAACAGCATCTGTGTTTAGTTTTTCTGACCAAGAATCAAAACCCAAAGATTCAGTTTGCTGACAGAAATCAGAGAAAATCCTTCTAAATTATTTTTTACCCAAAACATTTCATAAATGTCCTTTGAAATCCTTCACACAGGAAGCTTCATTTTGAAGGAATTTTCACCATAAAATCCCCTTTAAATTGGCCTAAAATGACAAACATCTTCAGCTCGTTGACAGAATCTTCAGCAGCTTTAAAGTTGGTGAGTCAGTGAAGTGCGGATTTTAATCCCGTTAACGACAGAAAAGACAGAAACCAGAACTCACCGCCGAGAGCGAGCAGGATCACCCAGGCCAGCGCAGACTCCATCATCAACTGACGGAGGAAGCTGATCCTGCTGCTGTTGTTAATGAAACCAGCAGAGCGTTTCAAAACAGCATTAACGGATACACAACACATGGCTGACAGTATGTGGACGCTGGATATGGTTTTATTTTCCTGCTTTGAGCCCTTTAGCTCTCATGTTTGTAAATCTGGTAACACGTCATTCATACTTTAGCTAAATTTTTTAAAATGACTAAAAATGTCAAAATATCTGGACCACAGGGGTTTCTGAAAAATATTCTATTGAACTCGATAACATATCAGCTTTTATATGTTATATGCCATGGAAATAATGTTGAAAGCCATGTTACTCCAGTGGCTAATCAGTTGAGCTGTTACATAAGCACCCACCAACTTCTTAGACCCATTTTTATTCATCCCAGGAGGCCTGGTTGTTTGTAAGTGAAACAGCCTTTTGATGGTATTTTTGCGAGGTGGTCATAAAATGAAAAGACAAATTACTGGTATATTAGCTGTGTGATTATTTTCCCTCAAACATGCAGTATGGGCTTCTTCATCACAAAAGAATCCTGAAGAAATGCGTTCAGGCTGAAAAGAGGGCCTTGGCATATGGGAGGCGATGGATATGATCAGTGTGCGTGCAATAACTGACACCACAGTTCAATTCAGTTTTATTTATATAGCATCAAATCAGAGCAAACAGTCGCATCAAGGCACTTTATATTATAAGGTAAAGACCCTACAATAATTACAGAGAAAACCCAACAGTCAAAACGACCCCCTATGAGCAGCACTTGGTGACAGTGGGAAGGAAAAACTCCCTTTTAACAGGAAGAAACCTCCAGCAGAACCAGGCTCAGGGAGGGGCAGCCATCTGCTGTGAGGGGCGAGAGACAGGACACCGCAGTGCTTTGTGGACTTTAAATGAACACACAAGATTTCTGTGTTACTGTTTTTTTTTTTCCATATCTTTCTTTCTATCTTTAACTACACTGTTGATTATGACTGACCTGTTTATTAGTGGATGCAGTGACATAAAAATGCCCCATAAAGAAATGAGTATTGTTGTTTTACTTAAAAAAAAAAAAAAGAAAAGCTTTGCTTCCAGTCACCCTGCTGGGTGAGTTTCAGACCCCTTGGCCATAATATTTTTTTTATTGGAAAAACTAAGTAACCTACACAATCGCTTAAAAACTCAGATTTTATGTGTTGCAACAGCCATAAATACTCATCAATGAAAAAATTAAAGTAAATCTGAGTCACCTGTGTCACCAGAAGTGAACATACTTTATTATTAAGCCTTAATGTGTGAATGCTCTCTGAATCACAATGTATTCTTACCTGCACTGTCACAACAGTATACATGACCAAACAGTGATTATGCTTCATTGTTATTTGTCAAAGGCCTATTTAAACACATCAGCTCTCCTTGAAACTATTCAAAATGAGGTATTATTTTTCATGAAACAGTGAAATGTCTCAGTTTAACCATTTGATATGTTTTCTATGTTTTTTTTTATGAATGGGAAATAAACACAAGTCTTCACTGGCACTGTCTGTGTTTCAGTGGGAAACTAAAGGTGTAGTGTAGTGATTGATCAGCAGGGGGTGCTGCTGCTCTCACACAGCCTCGTCACTGCTCTGGAATCAGTCTGAGTGATGAAATCGTGGGTTGATGAAGCATTTCTGCCTCAGGGGGAGCACACAGTCAATGCAGACTGTTTTTAAGCCAAAGACAACTTTTTTTTTTAAATCTGAGGATTTGTGCAAGGAATTGTGCAGGAGACTAAGATCTGTTCCTCAGATCCTCTCTCCACTGACACAGTGATTGTATTTCACTCATTGCTTCATCACTGACATGTTGGATTCTTGTGACTCTTCTGTTAAACTGAACCAGATTATCTCATTAGTGATGTCTCAGTGTCAGCAGTAACAAAATGCTGGAAGAAATAATTAGACACAGAAATGGAAACCTTTTGTTTTTTGTGCTGTAACTAAATGTGACCACAGACACATTTAGCCAGCCACAGTCCTGCATCAGACAGACAGCATCAAATGTGCCAACTTATACTGACAGTATAGCACTTTTCTACTCTAACTGAGCACTCAAAGTGCTTTTTACTACAAGCCTAACCCACTCAATCACATACACATTCATTCAGCACTTTATTCTATGGCTAAGCAGCTTGTCTAACATTCAAGCACACTCTTGGGGTTCAGTATCTTGCCCAAGCTCACTTTGGCATGTAGACTGGAGGGGCTAGACTAGATGGAATGAGGAACATGAATCAGCTAACTTTGCTGCGATTGTCAGTATCTGGTTGCCTTTGTATTTACAGTGAACTCACAGTGTGCATGTGATGTACTGATAGACTGTATATAAAAGATGGACATAGCCAGTGTGACATGACCCATTGGTTTGTGGACTTGAAACAAAAAAAAAAACAAAACAAAAAAAAATCATCAAATAAAATAAATAAAGTACAGAGTTTACATAAAAACTATGATATGCTGCACATCCAGTAGTGGGACTCTCATTATATGGAACTAGAGGGTTAATTCAAATTAAGTTGTACAATCCCGCTCATATTATTTTCGGTCTCTGCTTAATATCACTGCACTGTATGAGAGTGCAGCTCGCCCCCAACCTCACCTGGATGCACAGCACTTCCTGTGTTTGGACAGAGGAAAGAGGGTCAGAGATCAGTTGGCTGTCAGCCTTCGAGCCAAAAACATCAGGTCTGAGAACAGAGGAGTGTTTTCTTGCTCTATTTAAAGATCTTAATACAGTGGCAAGAAAGTGATGATTCTGATAAAAACACTTCCTACAGCAGGTTTGAAGGAGTCAGAGTTTTTTTTGTTGGCCTGTGGTGCATATTTTGACTGAACTTGTACACATCAGCTGGGTAAATTCATACTTTCCCTCAGTTTCTCAGGTTAAATGGTGCTTTTTAAAACTGTTGTCCAGCGTGTCAAAATCTTAAAACATGCGGTTATTTTAACAACTGGTTTATTGCTTTAATCGGGAAAAAAAATGATCATATATTTCAGCTTTTCCTAAGTGAAAGTTTGCTGCTCTAAACTGTTTTACAGGTCTGTGTCCTGGATAGTGTTTGAGTCCTAACTAAACCTGCGAGTGTAAAATTCTCTTTCATGGCACTAATAATACTTACAGTAACATCTGACTTGTACACCTGAATTGTACCTACAGAAACCTGCAGGACTGCACAGCATTGTTATACTGACAATATGATAACTTGTGATTTTTGTGTGCAGGCCTCTGCCTCCACAGATGCACATGCATTGCATGAGGAATATGGCAGCTGTGCCAATGAACAGCAGCATATATCATTGACAATGATGGCAGAAAGCCACTGTTTCCTCCTCACTGTTTTTCTCTGCGTTTCCTGGACTTGGCCCAGGACACCCTCACTGCACTAACTGTTTATCTGTCAGAGCAGTTAGCATACACAGAAGAAAGAAAGGCGTTACGAGCTGTACTGTTTGGACAGGAAAATTAATGCTATTTCCAGTTAAATTTGAATTTTGATTCTAAGTCCTATCTAAAGCTGTAGCAATAGCAACCATGTTTTTGTTTTTTTCTAGCTATGAGCAGCTCCTCCATTTCCCAGAAATCAGTGGGGTTTAGTCTTGAGGCTCTTTGCTTTCAGAAAGTCTCCTTGTCTCATGTCTTCTGCAGACTGTGCCTGTAAACCTGCTGAGAGCTATGATCCACTGACTTCTTTATTAAAACAACCTGAATGTGTTTAGCTGCTTCCCTGGAAACTCCACCCTGAGGGGTGTGGTAGGTGGGTGGTGTTAAAGGAGTGGCAAATCCTGGATGATTCAGGGACATGGAGCCAGAGCTGAACCAGAGCCCCTAATACTCCTAGTAGGCGTTACAGATGTTTATAGAGATGTCTATAAACTGTTACCCTGAGCCAGTCGGTGGGCATAGTGGGTGTGGTCTTGTGTAGAGGGGGGTGGGGCTTGTGCCAGCTGTGTGCCAGCAGCTGGCAGGCGGGCAGGAAAGAGTGAGAGCTGCTTTCTTTCTGATGTTATTCCTCTTTGTCTTTCTTGCCTCTCTGTTTCTGTTTCTCTGAGTTTCATTTATCTGTCTGAAGCATGTTTTCAGTTTGAGAGTTCATGCAAGTTCATCAGCGGCAGGATGGGAAACAGAAACAGAAAGCCTCAATGTTACACACGCACGCACACACACACGCGCGCACACAAACAAAACTTTCCAAGTGAGCCCTCTGTGCGTGTTAAACTCTGCTGGCTTCACTCTGATGTTGTAACTTTCCTGTTGATCGGTGTGTCCTCTCCAGGCTTGATAATACCGACACAGAAGAAGAGGAGGGTGAGGTTCAGGGTGGGGTGGTTACTGGGGGTGGGGATGGTGAAGTTTGCCGTCCTCCTGTCACCCTGTGAGGGAGCCCCTCCCTGTGTTCCTGCCCAGCCTGAAAGGAAACTTCAGCTCACTCCAACCTGAGAGACTCCCTGAGAGCAGCTGCTCACTCCACAGTTCCTCATCTTCCTCATTTTCATCACCTCCATCCTCCATGGCGGCCTCCTCCAAGTCCTCCCAGAAGGTAAAGAATGTGGTGATCGCCCTGCTGGCGCTCTGGTCCATCATCTCTCTTATCGTAATCGTGGTGTGGGCGACATCTCCGGACCTGAAGGGTGCAGCCCAGTGCCGCACCGAGCTGCAGGAGGCCACAGAGAAGCTGGAGGGGGCAAAGGTGGTGTTTAACAAGAACAAGGTAGCTCTGGAGAGGATGGTGGAGGAGGAGAGGGAGAAGCTGGCTCAACAGAGAGCTGAGTACCTGCTGCTGCTGCGACAGCTCAATGCCACCAACGCTACACTGGAGGAATGCCGGCAGGAAAATGTGAGTTCAGTCATTTAGTGTAAAAAATTATTAAAAGAGTAACATTCAGACTGGGCTGAATGAGTCAGAAAAGCAAAAAAAAAAAAAAGTGGAGACTAACTGTAGATTTTAAACTTGTTAGAGGAAAAATAAGCAGCGAAGGTTGAATTAAATTTTCTTTTGTGTCAGGAGATGAAGGTCTTGGTCCAATCTGTTTACATTCTTCTGGGATTTTTCATATTTTTATTAGTCGGTGGGGTTAAGAGGTGAGGCTCAAAAGCCTGCTCTGAGATTCGTGGGATCATCTTTCAAGATATTTTCAAAATTACTCAGCATATAATCATAGTTGCGTAACTCTGTTCAGATAAACAAAACTTTTCACATGAAGCTCAGACTCAGACCCTCATGAAGACTTAGCTGATACTTGTATTATATTATATTATATTATATTACCTAACCTGGAGTATTTTCCAGTAATATAATGTATCATGATTCTTCATAGAGTGCTTTTACTTTAGGTACTTAAAGTGTACATTTTAAGTCTACTAAAATGTTTATACTATTACTTAAATAGGATTATGACTTTTACTAGGTAGAGCTGAAATACTTTGCAAAACAGATCAAGTCAATAACAGTTCAGCAACGGTTATATTCGCTGCAGTTTTACATGTGATGCATCTTTATTAGCTCACAGGACTGTGCGCGAGTTTGAAAATCGTACCCAATGTGTTCTGTACTTCCTGCCTTGTTCTTGGTCCTTCTGTGCTGCCCCGCTGAAATACAACCGCTCCGTTCTTTCCCGTCACTGAACAGCAGAGTTTAGGATTCAAAATTAGTGAGAAAATGAGAAATAATGTGTAATTTATAAATCCCCTGTGGTTTCAGTTCATTAGCTTTACTTTTTTTTTTTAATGTAAATATTTAGTGGCTGGCGGCACAGTGGTAAATAGGTTAGCACTATTGCATCACACCCAGAACGTCCTGGGTTTGAATCCAGTTTGGGGCCTTTCAGTGTGGAGTTTGCCTGTTCTCCTCGTGTCTGCATGGGTTCTCACCACGTACTCTGGCTTCCTCCCACAGTCCCAAGACATGCAGTTAGTGGGGTGAAGTTACTTGGTGATTCAAAATTGACCGTATGCGTGAATGTGAGTGTGAATGGTTGTCTCTATGAGACAGATTAGCGACCTGTCCAGGGTGGATCCTGCCTTTCGCCCTCTGGCAGCTGGGATTAGTTCCAGCTCCCTCATGACCCTGAACTGGAAAAGCAGAAAAAAAAAAAGGATGGATGAATATTTGGTGGAAATTTTAAACTAAATTAAATGGCTAATGCACACCTGCAGCACCTTCACTGTCAAGAACTTGAAGGCCTTTAAGAAATCATGTATCTCTTTATCTGTGATGCTGTGCGAATAATTATCAAAATCTTTTATCATCCAGCTCTTGATTCCTTTTATCACAACCATCAGCAGAACCCACCAGTACACTCATATTTGATTTAACATTTTTTTCTTGCCAGTTTAATTCAAAAATGTTTCATTAATTAAAAAATTTCCTTTATATTTTAAGAGTTCAGCAAAGTGAAGCGCAAAATGAGTCCCAAACATCAGCAGACTTCCACTGGAAGAGTTCAAAGTCCCAACGCTTTAAGACTGATGGTTTGACTCAAATTACAAACTTAATACTGATACTGAAAATAGCATCTTTTTTAATCCAGCTTGCAAAATTCAAACCAAAGCTGCCCCACCCACCTCACCAAAACACTAATGGCTTCCATCTGTCCTCAAAAAAAAAGAAAGAAAAGAAAACAAGTAGCTGACTCACATCAATAAATATCATCAATGCACAGAGACGGTGGACAGAGGCTAGAGTTCAGGACATTTTAGAGTCAGACTGAAAATCTAGAAACCTCCAAAGTGAGGCTGCTGAGTTTGAAGCAATGTGTGAAAATGAGCTCAGATATGAACAGAGCGGGACTTCTCCCTCCTCTTTCCTCAAATGTTTCCATTTTGGGAGACTCGATTTTCCTTCGCGTACAACGACTTTTTCCCTCCCTGCAGGCTTGACTGAGTGCTTGTAGGATAAGAGGCGTTCAGTTGCTTCCAGCATTTCCAGCTCCGTATTCTGAGAGTTACTGGCTGGAAAAAATGAGTGTTTGCTTTCTCTCTCCCTCCTCCTGTGGTTCGTCCTGACTCACTCCTACCCTCCACCTCTTCCTCTCCTTCACCTCTGCTCCACTCCTCCCTCCCTCTCTGCTCCTTAATTTTTCCTCAGTCTCACTTCTCCCCTCGTGACTCTGACTTTTCTACTCATCCAGTAAAAATGTTTGGCTTAAGGACACATTTTTGTGCTGAAGGGAGTTGCAGGCGTCATTACTGTTAACTGCAGACAGTTATTTCAATCATGGAAATGGATGCAACTGGAAATGCACATGCATTTCTCAGAAAAATCTATCCCACAGCTCATCACTGAGATGTGTGCAGATCAAATTATCTCAAACATTTGCAACAATCCTGCACAACTATGTCACATGAATAATGCAGAGCATTTTTTAAAAGAAAAGATCAGGAAACAGAATCTCAGGACTAAACTGCAGCTGCTGTTTGAGCTGAGTGACACTGAACAAACAGCTCTTAAATAAGCATATTTCTTACATTAACAGCAAGATGTTAAGTTACACTGACAAAGTAAACATTATGGAAAGTACCAAAGAAACCAATGTTTGCTTCCTTCTTCCTGCCAGTTTCCTGTGCTCTGCGTCAAACTGGTAGAAAAAAATACTGCCCAATATCATTTTCAATTCAGTGCAATTTTATGAATATGGTACCTATTCACAGCAGTCACCTCAAACTGCTTTATATTGTAAGGCAAACACCCTAAAATAATACAGAGAAAACCCCAGAACAATCAGACGACCCCCCTATGAGCAGCACTTGGTGACAGTGGGAAGGAAAATCTCCCTTTTAACAGGAAGAAACCTCCAGCAGAACCAGGCTCAGGGAGGGGCAGTCATCTGCTGTGACCGGTTGGGGCTGAGGGGAGAGAAACAAGACAAAAGACATGCTGTGGAAGAGAAACAGAGATTAATAATAACTAATAATTAAATGCAGAGTGTGGTATAACAACACAGAGTGAAAAGAAGTGAGCGAAGAAGAACACTGCATCATGGGAACCCCCCCAGCAGCCTAGGCCTATAGCAGCATAACTAAGGGAGGGTTCAGGGTCACATGATCCAACCCCAACTATAAGCTTTATTAAAAAGTAAAATTTTGAGCCTAATCTTAAAAATAGAGAGGGTGTCTGTCTCATACGAGGAGCTGGTTGCACAGAAGAAAGGCCTGAAAACTGAAGGCGCTCCCTCTCATTCAGGGAAACAATGAAGAGAAGCCAATATGGGAGAAATCTGCTCTCGCTCTCTCTAGTCCCTGTCAGTACTCTCGCTGCAGCATTTTGGATCAGCTGAAGGGTTTTCAGGAGCTTTTAGGACAACCTGAAAGTAATGAATTACAATATTCCAGGTTAGAAGTAATAAATGCATTAAGTAGTGTTTCAGCATCATTCTGAGAAAGGATATTTCTAATTTTAGAGACGCTGTACAAAGGCAGTCCTACATATTTGTTTATTATATGCATTGAAGGACAAACCCTGGCCAAAAATGATACCGCACAGTGTTACTGGAGGCCAGTAATGCCAGTCAGAGTAATATCTGAATTTAGAAGCATGATATTGGTGCCTCATGGAGCATTTTAAGTCTTGTAGTGCAGTTAATTGTACTGGCACAATATTCAAGAAATTTCTGCTGAATCAGTGGTGAAAAAAGTTGCAGTATTTTATTTATTTGTATTTTGTATGTGTCTCTGTCTCAGCATTGATCAGCGTGTCTGTGTGATTTACCCATATAGCCAATAGATGCAGCATGCTAACAAAGACAGCTTGCTAGCATTGGCTGGTAACTCCACCCCGTCATCTAAATGTGGTCCCTTCTGACTCCAAAACCCAAAAACAACAGCACCAAAAACCACTCAGAGTCCAAAACCAATGGATTTTCATCTGTGGCTCGAACATGCGCCGGTTTTTGTTGACTCAGATTAGTTCTTCAGGCGTGAGTGACGTACAGTAAAGTCTGTTACCAGGAACCAATGCTTTTACCTGTTATTTAATAAACAAGAATGATAACTATGCTTGAGTAAGTGAAGCTCTAATTAGAAAAACAACAAGGAAAGAAAAAAAACAACAACAGTGTAGGGGGTGGGAGTTCCTTTGGGGTTTGCTAACACCTTTTTCCGGAGGTGGGGAAGACAAACACTTCCACTGTGTGGGAAAAAGCTGGGATAGATTGGTTTATGATGGCATAAACATATTCAACCTTTTTTTCTTTTCTCCATCTAAAGCATAACTGTCCTTCAGTCCTTCCCATCATGCTCTCTGTGCCCTCAGATGTGAAACGTTTGGACTACATGTGATATTTGCAGTTGTTGTGTGACATTTTTAGCAATGGGTTTACTTTGAGTTGGTATGTTTTCATGTTAATCAGCTGAGGTTGTCTGTAATGCAACAGTTTATCTTTTTACTTGGGGATTAACTTCCTCTAACTGATTACTGTTCCACTANGGTCAGTTATATTAAAGTTATCAGATGAGATCAACTGCATTGGAAGCACCTACCTTAGATCCATTTTTGCAGTCAGCATCTACGAGAAATCAATCTTCAGTATGAATGTCAGGCTGCAAAGTCAGGTTAAAGCATTGGTAAGGATGAGAAACCATTGAGCGTGTGAGTTAGACGAAAAAGAACCACAGCTGTGGTTATACTGCAAACGGGACGTCATCCAAATACCTAGAATGAACTGATACTCAAAAGATGTTCTAGGAAAACAAGAAAAAAGGTGATCGACACAACAGCCATAAAGTGAACCACTGAAACTCACATGACTCAGCGTGAGTCATGTGCACAGATTTCTCTTTTTTCATTATGCTAAGACCTAGACTACAATCTGCTAACAGTATTATCAAGAAATTGGTATAGTAGGGAGCTCTGGTTCTGCACAGCATCAGTGTCATTATCATAGAGAGATTTGTTTGGACTGGTCCTTTACATCTAATAATAACTGCTGTGTTGGATGAAAGGAATGTTTCTAAAAGCCGGGGCTGTCCTGCTCTGAGTCACCAGCTTAGCTCTGAAAACACAGCGTTTGGTCCAACTTGATAACATACCAAAAAATTGTATGTGAATTATTAGGAGTGCTGATAATTATAGAAAACAGCACCCTACCGATTATTTATATGACCTCATGTATTTGGACTTCAATATATGGATTTTTTTTTTTTTTACTGTAAAGACATCAAATGAATGTTTATACTGCTGATTTAATCTGCGCTCCAATATATTCTCAATTTACTTTTTGGGGGAAAAAAAACAAACAAACTAAAGACATCACAGCTGAAAATCATCAGATATTTAAATTGCTCCCAGTGTCACATTTAAAAATCCAGAAATGTAGCTGTAATAAGGTAAGATTGCTCAAAAATGACAAATTCAAAGCACATAAGCCAACATACACTCGAATGCTGAGCAAAACAATAGAATATAATAAATATGAAGTCGGATGGTGATGGTGAAGATAATGCCCACAGTGGGAACCGCAGACTAAATATAAAAGACGGAGTTGGATTGGACTCACTGAGACTGGAGCACAGGCTTCTTGGTGTGGTAGTATAATTAACCACACAGTAAGCCGTAGCAACACCACAAATACAGTTTAATGACTCCAGTTAGCTCAGTTGTTAACAGTGGAATGAATCAAAAAACAAGCAAGCAAATGTCTAAAAATCTATTTAGAAATTATGAAAAAAAGAGACATTCACAACTTGTATGAAACTGTTTTAAAGTTCCTTTTAGCAGTGCAGTGATCCAGTTGTCTGTACGTCCGCAGCTTCATCACAAGCTAATTTAGTTGCTTTCAAAGACAATAATTTCACTAAATAAAAAAAAGTTTCAGTCTAAACTCCAAAAAAATAAAAATCAGCTCAGAGAAAACAGCAGAATGTACTTGTTGTTAACATGTTTTCATTTTCACGCCAAAGCAGAATTTCACTCTGATGACAAAACGCACGAGAAGGAGAATCTCAGTCGCCTTAAAATTTAAGGGACAGAATGAGAAGCTTGTCATGCTTGACAGCCAAAAAGGTCCAAAAAATTATCCACAAAACAGGTAATATTAAAATCACCCAGTCCAGCCTAACCAGTCTGCACTGATGGGGCTTATTTTTTATGAGTCATATACTGCTATTAGGCTGATTTAACAGGGTCCAAGTACTACTTCAAGTCCCCAAAACAAATGTGCACTTCCATAAAAGGATCAGTGAGTCTCTTCTTCCAGGATTTACAATAAAGCTTAAAGCTCAGGCATCAAACAGGATTTACTAGGTTTCATTGACATCTATAGATGATATGCCATGTTCTGACTTAGGTAAACTGCTCAAAAAATTAAAGAAACACTTTGATAACACATGACCCAGTCCATATCATGCTGGATATCTGTACAGGGTGGCTGTAGCTCAGGAGGTAGAAGAGGTCACCTACTGATTGGAAGGTTTGTGTTTGGATCCCTGACTACTCCCGTCTGTATGTATCCTTGGGCAAGATCCGGAAACCCCATGTTGCTCTCTGATGCAACCATCGGAGTATAAATGTGTGTGAATGAGTGAAGGAGGCATTTTGTTTGAAGCGTGTTGAGTGCTCAACATTGAGTAGTTTGCATGGCCCCCACGTGTTTGTATGCATGCCTGACAACGTTGGAGCTCTTAACGAGACAACGGATCCTGCCCTGGGGGGGGAATCTCCTCCAGGATTTGAACCAGAGCATCACTGAGTTGCTGGACAGTCTGAGGTGCAACCTGGCAGCGTCAGGTAGACCAAGACATAAAGTCTCAGAGGTGTTCTGTTGGATTTATGTCAGGCAAGTGTGGGGGGCAGCCAGTGGTATCAATTCCTTCATCCTCCAGGAACTGCCTTGCGTAATCTCGGCACATGAAGTCAGGAATTGTTGTGCACCAGGAGGACTCCAGGACCCACTGCACTAACATAGGGTCTGACAGTGGATCCAAGGATTTCATTCCGATACCTAATGGCAGTCGGTGTGCCGTTGCCAAGCCTGTAAAAGCCTGGAGGAGTTGGACTACCTGTGCAACCTCTAGATATTGCCTCATGCTACCAGTAGCAACACTGACCCTAGCCAAATGCAAAACTATCAGAAAAGATGAGGAAGGAAAAAATGTCAGTGGCCTCCACCTTTAAAAGCCATTCCTGTTTTGGGGGTTGTGTCTTTGTTGGCCCTCTAGTGCACCTGTTGTTAATTTCATTAACACCAAAGCAGCTGAAACTGATTAACAATCCAAACTGACCAGATCAGTATCCCAGAAGTTTAATTGGTTTGATGCTATACTCTGATTAAAATGTGTTCCTTTATTTGTTCATTTTTTTGAGCAATACCTGAAAAATAATAATAATAACAGACAGCACTGCTCAATTACAAAAAAAGCAAAATAGGTGGCTAGCTACACACATGTGCGCATGGAAGATGTAGGATGAAGGTTAAAGTGTTCTCAATAGGGTGCCGGTGAAGTTCAGTGGGTTGAACAGGCGACCCACATGCAGCTACTCCAGGGCCCTGTGTTTGACTCACCATTTCCTGTGTGTCATTTCCTCTCTGTTCCTCTTTTCCTATCTGTTCTACTGTCCAATCATAAAAAAAATAAAGACCAAACAAAAAACACATTGAGTGTTCCCAGTGGGCAGAGGGGAATCCAGGAAGAAAACACTAAAAATGGACAAAACTTTAGTGAAAAAGAAAGCAGATGTCCAGTGGGAGCAGGGATTTATGATTTAAAATGAATTATCATTGACATGAAAAGATGAACTTTACACTAAAGTAATGTGATTGCTGAGAGAACTGTTACCTCATATTAACACTAGTTTTTTTCTTTTCCTCTGGGGTGTGTTTGATTCATTCTGCAGGTCGTCCTGAACAGGAACATCAGTATCCTGCAGGAGAACATTGATGAGCTGCACCAGGAAAAAGCGAATCTCACTATTCAGCTTGGCCTGATGGAAGGTAGGAAAAACTCCATCACTGCCATGAAAGGAGACTCTTTCCCAGCCCTATTCTTAGTCTTATTTTCCCTCAGTGTTACCACGGGGACGGAGTGTAAATAAGTACACGATTGGCTGGTTCAAAAAAGAAAAAAGTGGGGCGTGCTCTGCTCTGAGACACAAACTAAAAACAGAAGTAACTGAAGAAATGAAAATCAGCAGGCAAAACGAATCAGATATAAACTTGATCTGTTGGGCAAATCAGAAATAAAATCAACGAGGAAAAGAATAACACAGAGTTAAAATAAAGTATGGAAAACAGAAGGAGGATTTAATAAAGTTGATAAATATATAAGAGAAAGGTGAGTCAGGAAAAAAATGAAAGAAGGAAACACTGAAGGATGTAAAGAAGGAAACTAAAAAGAAGGAAGAAAAAGGAAAGGAAGAGAGTTCTGATTGTCTGTGTCTCGTTGTTGTTGCTGTGTTGGTCTTTGTCAGTCTGGTTATTATATCAGTGTCACATTGCTGGTAGTACAGTTAAACTAGTCGTGTCTTTGCCTCTTTATCTTCCACAGTTGATGCTGTGCCTTTGCCTTGTTGCAGGTTGAGTTGCCATATCAACACCTGCAACACCCGTTGCTGTTTCTGTGCTCCATAGATGAAGTTGTTGCCAGTGTTGTTGATGTTTCTGGACCTTGTTGCTTGCATATTTGCTTTGTCAGTGTTTTGTTGGCAATGTTATTGCTATATAATTATTTAATTGCTTAGGTTGTTGCTATCATTTTCTTGCTGCCTGTGTCATTGCTGTTGGCATTAATGTTGTGTTTCCACCTTGTTTTGGGCGTTTTTATATCAACACCTGAAACACCAGTTGCTGTGTCTGTCCTTCGTTGCCAGTGCCGTTGCCATTTTTGTGCCTCTTTGCTTGTATCACTCTAGTATTTTTGCCTCATCAGTAGAATTTCTTTCATTTTTATCTCCCTTCACCAGGAAATCTAATTGAGATAGAAATCTCTTTTACACGAGAGACCAGCCTTACACACAACACTGGTACATTGTTCTATTGTTGCTGGGTCTTTTCCCCGTTGCCGGTGTAATTACTTTCAGAACAAACAGCGGGACTCGTCAGGTCTGAGGAATGCAGGTTTCCCTGGTGTAAGGATCACAGTGCTGCGCTAACAGCTCACAGGGCAGGAGGGGCTTCACGCTGCAGCTCAACATGTCACAAACTCCAGCACGTGCATTTTAATTTAGTGGTCACATATCTTCGTGTTTCCTCTAATGATCAGGGTTAAAACTTGGTGCAACAGTTGTCCTTGTGCTGCATGCAGCAACAGGAGATCTTTCAGACTAAAAGCTGGATCGTTGTGATGGTCGACTGAGCTTCATTTGTATTGTACAACACTTCTAAATTAGTTAGATCGTTTTATTTTTATTTTTTTGCTTGTTGGTTTTCCAGATCTGGGAGGGTCTCGTTCATAGAAAAACTGCAGACATTTTGAAGGGTACAGTTACCCTTAATATTCTGGGTTATAACAGGAAGTACTGCCAGTTTTAAGTTTTGAAGCCATTTATGTCACTTCCTCCTTTTATGTTCACATTCCTTCAGGAAGCCGAGCGTTTTACCTTCTGGAGTTTTTGCTGTGTGTGTCATGTTATGCTTCTTTAAGCAGGAGTGAAGTTAGAGCTGCACTCGTGTATATTTGCTGATTAGGAGTGAAGTTTGTTGAGGCAGTTGCAGAGTTTTCTGGGGTTCTTGGAGAAAATATCTCTGTAATGTTCGTGTTTAGTGTACCGATGCAGCTCAAGCACTGCTTCAAGTCCCGGACAGCAAATATTTGAATGCTTCAGGAGAGAATCACTCTCAGCTAAGATTTTGATGTGGTCATTAAGTTTAGGATCACAGCTTTTTATAGCAAGTTAATCTAAACTACGCAGCAAGATATTACTGATGTTAGATGTTCTCTTTGTTGAATTTTTGTCTGTTTACAGCGTCTTTTTCCTGCCATATCACAGCATCTATCTCCAGAACTCCTCATTTAAAAAAAAAAAAGTTTTAACATCTTACCTGTGCCCAATATTTATTTTAAGCTCTCTTTAGCTAGTTGAGAGGTAGCATTTTATTATATATAGGGTCTGTCTACAGAAGTGTGAACTTTAAAGCATTAATTTGTGTCTTTTACACAGCATGCCAGCCTTTGGTGACACGCTCTCCTTAATCTTAACAGTTACCACTGCTTTTCAATTTTTCATCTGGTAAACAAATCCATGTTTTCTAAATATTGAGGAGAATTTAACCCTGGTACTTCAACTTTTGGTAGCAAAAGATGATAAAAACTGTAGCCCAACCAGAGGGATGACAGCTGCGGTACAGTTTTGCTTTGGTTTAGAAAAAGTCAAACGAGTTTAAACTAGTAAGAAGCAACAGGTATAACAAGCATCTCAAAAGAAGATCTGAGGCTTTTCTTTGTTTCATTTCATCGTAAACTGAAAATAAAACTGAACCAAAGATTGTTTATGAGGTAAAGAAGCACCACTCTGATGCCACAGTGAGACGTTTTCTCTCACCACAGGAGTCTTCCGTTAAACTCTGACCAATCAGATCAAGCCTTAAAGCTGATCACGTGGTTAGTTTTGAACCAAACCAGCAGGATTTGGTTCAAGTAGCTCATTTAAAAAAAAAGTATTTTAGGTGAAAAAACATTATTAAAGGACTTGGAAAACTTCATATTATTGTATTTTTAAGAATTAAAAATATGAGGGATTTTTTTTGTAGTGTACAATGAAATTATTATAGGAATTTCTTGACTAAAATCCTCCAAAACCAACAGGGCAAGAACAGTAGCCTGACAGGAAGTGAAGACATACATTAATGGAGGTGACTTCCTGTAGGGAACAGTTGAAGGGAAACAATAAATTCCTGTACGGAAGAGGTATGAAAGGAGCATTATGCCAGCAGGGAGAGGGCCGCTCTGATAAGCATCAGTCACTGTTTAATATGAACAAGTCAGTGTGGAATAAACCAGTCACGAAAACAACTGACTTCATTTCAAATGACAGAGGAGGAAAAAACATCCAGCCAGGGTGTTTTATCTTAAAATGTGCACTTTTGATCTTTAAAAAATATTCACAAATATTGAACAAATATTCAGTTTGTTCCATATGATAATCAGCAATATTGTTATAGCAGACAAAATATGATGTATCACAGGTTTGCAATTAATTTGCATTCACCTTAAATACTGTACATAGCCACAGTGATGTCGCCCAGCAGTTTGTGAATTTCTGCTCTGAAGCTTCAAGTTTAGTAATACGGTCATCAGGGGAGAGCGTGGAGTGTTAAGTCATCGGTTAATGCTAGTTAGATTGGTTAGCAGGGTGCACCGTTTACTGCATGGATGTGTTAAACAGACACATGCACCTGCTAATTATGTCATGGTCCTAGGCCGTTAGCCCAGTGTTTTTGTGTTTCCTGTGAAGTTCTGTTCTGTTGTTTTGCTAGTTGTGTTTTCTTAGGTTTCTTACAGTTTAGATCCTCACTTTGTTATTGTCTGGGTATTCTGTTATTCTGGTTATTTGTATGTTGTTCTGGTCTTCCCCATGTTTGTGTTCCTGTGTCTAGTCTGGCCCCTTGTCTTGGCCCTTTTCTTTGTTTAGTTCCCTTCCTGTTGTTTCCTTGTGTGCGATGTTTTCTTTCCCGTAGCCTTAGAGTTTATTTCTTCCTGTGTTTTCCCTTACCGTCCGTCCCTTGTGTTGTGGTGTCTCTTGTGTCTGTTTTCCCCAGTGTGTTATTCCTCGTGTGGTGTCAAGTCTGTTTTTGTGTCTTGTTTGGTCACTTCCTGTTTTATTTTGACAGTCCCGTGTTCCCTGTGCTTTGTGTTTAGTTTTGCTTCCTCTGTGTTATTAGTTTCATTTGGTTCACCTGTGGCTCCCTGCTGTTTCCACTCTCCCTAATTTCCTTGTGTGTATTTAAGCCCTGTTCTTTGTTGCGTTATCATCTGAGTTCCCCCCCAGCTGTGTTTGGTCCCCTCAGGCTTAGAGTTGATATTATAGCCTTGGTTGAGATTTAGTTTTGTACCTTTGAACCCCTGTAATAAAAGCTATTTTAAGTTTAGTTCTGTTCCGTGTCCTGCATTTGGGTCCAACCCTTCCTACCACACAGCCAACTGTGACAAATTAATGCTAGATAACACCAGAATTTTACTTACCAAAAACCAAAGCGCAAATGCCTTGGACAGCCTTTTAGTACAGTTAACCAGTAACCCATGTTATTGTTCAGATAACTGCGTTAAAATTGCTCCAAAAGGCACCAACACCACAAACATAGTTGATAAGCTGCCTGTCTGGTGTACTGGTGGACACGGCCACCATGATGTGGTTAGAAGAAGAAGCCACACACCTAATAATACAAACTTTAAGCCTTGATATAATGTAAACATTAATTAATTTAATATAATTTACTCACTGTAGAGTTGTTATGAAGGAGGGAAGTTTCTACAAAGGCCAAAAATGTTTTTGTAAACGAGCTGCAAACACAGAGCTGCGGTTTTTTTTGGTGTTTCCTTATTAGTTAAATTTTTCCTTTTTTGAACCATACTAAAATAATTTTGCTGCTTATCAAAAATATTTTAAGACTCTGATTTTTAGAAGTGTGAGCATGTTGGAAAAGCATGTGAAGAAACTGAATTAAGTGATTCTGTGTTGGAAACAGCTGACATGATCCCACAGCTCTCAAAAGAAATCAGGTTGTTGGAATCAGCTCTGAGCAAGCCGAAGTCCAGACAACATGAGCGCTGGCAGCACAGCACAGGTCATTCCTGACATAACTGACGGCTCTCTGATACCACTTCATGTTTCCTTATAAGTTAATGCAGCCGCAGACCTGAGCCAAACCCTCAAAGTGAGTCCGGACTGAGGTGTTCCCAAGAAAACAAATTTAGGATCGGTTACTGTTGGACAACTGTGAAGAAACAATGTGACCATGTCGGGCTGTGTTAAAGAGAAATGTACAGGCCCAGGAAAACTAAGCAGAAACTGGACTTCTGGGGGTACAGAAACATTTAGAGTTATATTTCTACCTCAAAGAGCTCAATTTTATTTTGAAAGCACTGCTTTACAACAGCAATCATGTCGAGGTGAGACAGTACAATTTTAATGAGAGGATCTCAACTATCAGACAATCCCCTGTGAGCAGGCACTTGGTGACACCTTTTAACAAAACCAGGAAGCTTCCCGTCTCATGTTTCCCTGTTTTCTGTCCTCAGACCACATCGACGTTCTGGACCTTAACCTGACCCAGGCCGTTCATCAGACCAAGGCCTGCAAAAGTCTGAATGTGGCTGCTGAGAGCCGCATGGAGGCAGCTCAGGCTCAGACCAAAGCCTGCGAGTCCAGCAAGCAGCACGTGCAGAAGCAGCTGTGAGTCCACATTGTAGAGTTGCGCTGATCCCTGGATGGTTCTCCTGAATGAGGCTGTGGTTCTGATACTGTCTCTGTTTGTGTGTGTTTACAGTCAGAAGTGTAAGGAAACAAAATCTGAAGCTTCTCAGGTGACACAGCAGCGGGCCCCCACCCAAGCCCCCGGCTCCACCGCTGCTCCCCTCACTGGTATTCCCGCACTTGCGCTGCTCGTCTGCAGCGCTCTGCATCTGATAACCTGTGAGTAGCAGCAGCGTCTCCACATCTGCCTCACTGCAATCATAATCACTTACACATGACGCCAAATCTGAGCTGCTGCATTACCTGCTGCACCTGAACGCAGCGTTCCTTCTTTGTTTAAATCTTTTATTTAAAGTTCGGTTTTGTTTCCAGAGTGGTTTTGGTCATTTCGGTTAAGATCTTATTGTTAAAAACATTTTTCATTTTGGGTTTTTTTCTGTTAGTTTTTTTTTTTTTTTTATCATGATAAAGAAAAAGAAAAACTAACACAGAAAAAAGGTGTAACAACCTAGAAAAGAGTAATTTTAATATCATCTCATCACATGCAAATAATTCAACAAAATAAATGAATTATTGGTTTTGGATTTAGCTTTTTAATATCTTTAATTAGAGTTGGTGAGGCTGCCTCACATGGCAAAAGTAAAATAAATGATTAAATCTATAATTATAAGAAAACAAAAGTGTGCATGAATCTGCACTTACAGTACTAAAACAGTCACACAGGTTGAGTTCAAGGAAAATAAACAGCAGAGCTCCACCTGCTGGCTGGAGCCACTCACTGCAGTGAGTCAGCTGCAGAAAAAGGAATCCTTAAAATTTTTAAATTATGAATCGTTTTAAATGTCGGGATGGAGCTCAAACACGTGTGAATTTAACATCACTTTATTTATTTTACATATTTCTGTTGTCCTGAATCAGAGTTTCAGATGAATGGAATCTGCTTTCTTTTGCATCGTTTGTTTAAGGAAGCGACCGAAACAAAAGATGTGCAAATCTCACATATCTGTGTCATTGTTTACTTGATTTCCTTTAATAATTTTATCGATTTTTTTTTTGTTGTTGTTGTGGTTTTTTTTTTGTTTTGTTTTGTTTTTTTTTTAGATTTGACAGCCTCAAGGTGTTTCAGAAAGATTTGTGCTTACTTTTTAAAATTTGCAACATAGCACAAATATCTTTATTTTGGGATGAATTTGAGGATTTTAACTTGTTACTGGAATTGACCAACAACAAAAATAGAAGATGTACAAATGCATGCCACACAGTTTATTCTGCTAACACTAATGTTCTTACTTTTTGTGCCGAGTTTAATCCAGATGTACAAACTAAACAATCGGTTTACACTGTTAAAGCTCAGATTTCTTCTGTATCTCCTGCATGTACACAAATATTTATTGTTTATTTAGTGTATTTATGCAGAGTGAATAGAAATCCACTTTGGTGGCAAGGTGGCAAAGGGTTCAACACTCCTCACAGGTCAAGGAGGTCCTGGGTTCAACTCCACCATGTGGAGTTTTCCCCAGGTACTCCTGCTTCGTCCCACAGTCCCACGTTAGGTTAACTGGTGACAGTGGACTGTATGTACATTTCAATACGAGGATGAATGCCGCTAGTCGATGGATGATGTGTAAAGCCATCACGGGTAACAATGTCACCTCAGCACTCTTATTCTAAGAGAGTCTGAGTAGCTGCAGATGCTTTATATGGTAACTGTATGGTCAGTAACTGCTCCAAATGTTTCATGTTCATCAGGGTCCAGGAACCATTAATAATATTTAAAGGTAGTGGTGGGTGGATCGACCCAGATATCGATACCAACTGATATTGATCAATACCAGTGTAATGAGATCGATACTTTAGTGCCGCTCCTGTCACAGCACAGAGCAGGCACGCTTTGCTCCTCCCCTCCTCGCAATGTTTTGACATTATACCATCACATGACACGTAACATATTGTTTTTGGGAAAAAAGGAATTTGTTAGCGGTCGCAAACTCCTGGTATTTTTGATTTGAGGTAAAAAATACAAGACAATTTGGCCCTTTAAGTTATTTTTTTTGACATTTCGCTTTCCCCTCCAATTAAGAAGAGTTAGCGAAATGTCAAAAAAGTAACTTAAAAGGCCAAATAGTCATATTTTTGACATCAAATCACGGACAACTCACAAAACACTTAAACTTCATGAAAATTCTTCACAATGATTAAAAAGTATCGGTATCAGCGATACTGGCACTGCATTTACTTGGTATCGGATCGATACCAAATCTTGCAGTATGCACACCACTATTTAAAGGGTCATTTTTCCACCTTGCGGTGATGTCACATGCCAGGAGGAGGAGCTTAATGTGAGACCATTTAAAATGTGTTTCCTGCTTTTCAGAAGTTGAGGACGATAAATGGTCGAACCGACAGCGAGCACTGCGGTCCAGACGGAGGAGCGGAGCCTGGACTAACACACTGACTGCTGTACAAACTTCCTCTCTGCAAAACGAACTGGTTGCCGTGGGGATGCATCACGCTGTCTTAAGATGAATGACTGGACACAAACTTTGCTTTTTTTTTCACCCCACAGCTGAGACGTCTGCTGCCCATTGGACTCTGCTGGCTTTAGTTTTTGTCTTTTAAATGAGCATTTTTAGAAAAAAACTTCCTGCGATCATTTCCCACAAACATTCCCATGAAATAAAATTAAATAAAATCCTGAAGTGATATTGGTCAGGTTTTTACTGTTAGCTGTGATCAGGTTCAAAGTGTGGATGATATATTTTTTTAAAAATATGCTTGAAGCTTTGTGCATCCAAGAGGACTTTTAGAGGCTTTTCTCAAGTTTCATTAGATGCTGTATTTTTTTTTTTTTGAATGAATGTTTCCATTTAAATAAACCTGAGGATTGTTTTAACTAACAGTGGGGTATTCTCCTCACTTTTGGGTTAAATTTGCTTAAATGTTTTGTACATTTAAAGCTTTTGCTTATTCATTTTGAAAGATTAAAAACTGAAATAAACTGAACTACCGTTTAATGTCCAAATTTGAGGAAGTATTTTAACATCACAGCTGTTGGCTTTACAAGACATCCTCAAGTGTTACTGTGGAAATAAAGAGGTTAAACACTCTGAAAATGTTTGTTTGTTAATGAAACACTGCTGTTTATGTTGAAGGCCTTAAAGCAACAGAAGTGTCTGAAAATATTATTAGAACCTTTGAAAACAGCTAAGCTGTAAAATGACTACATGCAGTCATCAGTATGCAACTTTTTTCAGCTATTAAACATTCGTTATGGTAAATGTACAAAGAAATTTTAATGCAACAGACATAACTCTACAGTTGTTTGGTTACTAAGTTCACCTATTCTGCCGTTCTTTATGTCATATGCACTGTTACAGTGGTGGATGGTCATATGAAACAAAGTTTAAAATAAGTCAGCCTACATACAAGTAATCCCTGTGAACCAATAGCTCTGATTTCAGACCATTTTCTTCTATTCTTTCCTTTGATTTCTAGATAATATTGAGGATATAATATGGTAGCTGCTGTTGTTGGGATTAAAGGGACAGGAGCAGCTAAAACAGAGGATGAAGGGAGGGGCTGAACCCAGAAACTATATGACAAAGAAATTTTTGAACTACGAATCATGCATTATGAATACAGAAGGATCTATGCAGACTGTGAGTGAATAAGTATCAAAGTTGTTGGGTAAAAAACATTTTTCCATTTATTTCCAGTGCTGGAATTTTATTTGAGGTAGTGTTTGTATCAACGTAACACCGGGAAGTAACAAAAAAGAAATAAAATAAAAATAACAGACTCAGACCACTGGAATTTTTAAAAACCTGCCTTTATTCTCTGAACTCCAGGACATTTGTGTTTGAACTTCACAGACACTCGAGGACACTGAAGTTACAAACTGTTCCATCGGGACATCCGCACAGCTTCCCGATCCTCGAAGCTTTACGTACCGCACACTGCTCACCTGCATCACACTGACATACAAAAAACACAAACATGACTTTCAGTCTGGATCCAGTTTGACTTTGATATCTGCCAGGAAAAAAAAAAATTAATTTATTAAACATGTTTCTGAAATATTAGGTGGATAAACTAGTCAACATTGTTACTGTTGGTCTGATTCATATAAATGAGACGTGTCTGTAAATTCACAGAAACTAGAGCCATAACCACAAAAAGACTAAATGATGACAAAGAAATGAGAACAATAGAGAGGAAAAAAAAAAAAAAAAGGTTTGTGTCTGTAAGTCTTATATTTTGTAGGGAGATGGAAGCACTTCAGTCAGCATTAGGGCCGACCGTGTCATCCATTCATTACTGGTCTTTTCTTTCCTCGTTTTGTGAAGCTGGTTCTAGAACAGCAGTGTGAGAAACGTGCGTGTTTAATCTGGAGGCCGAAATCTGCAAACCTGAACACCTACAATAAATCCCAAATTATCTGAGTGGGCAGACGCCAGTGGAGGAAGGAGCGAGCACGTGTGAATGAACGCTCGTACGTACAGCAGGAAGCCAGCCGAGTTTCTTCTCTGAGGACGGCAGCTGTTTGCCCTTCAGCTTCTCCAGAACTTCCTGCAAAGCTTCAATCTGAGGAAGAAATGGAGACCATGTTAACATCTGACTGAAGATTCAAAGGAAGAACTGAAACTAACGACAGATGGTGTTTATGGCTACATCCTCCGAATGAATGCGAATGTCCACCATTAGCACCCTGACGTTTTAAAATGGGACCTACGCTAACATTTTTCTTTAAATGCAGTAACGATGATTGGTTCACAAATGAAAAACATACTCTTATTATTCATGGAAATTTCCAGTTTAGATGATCCCTGAAACATCAACATGCTGATTACATGTTACTAAAATCATTTCTTTACCGCTATGATCTTCTTACATTCACAGAAAGGCTGTTTACAGCAACATAAATCATGTTTATGCTGTAAGTTTGTGTGTTTGAATTCAGACTTGGTTTCATAACTGTTACACTCGTCATATATTTAATGTTTAAGTACTGAATGTGGCCAGTATTTCAAATAAAGAGGCAGGCATGTAAACTAAAATCCCTCCACACGGCACAGGTTTCTCCTCATGCTACACACACAGAACACCCACCAAGTACAGCTCACAAGCCATCAGGTTTACCCCTCAGGACAATGAAGATAAAGACGCCCAAATCAGAAGAAATGGAGCTTTTAATTCAATTCAATTTTATTTGTAATACAGTACAATAATACAGCGGAAACCCAACAGTCAAAATGACCCCCTATGAGCAAGCACTTGGTGGCGACAGTGGGAAGGAAAAACTCCCTTTTAACAGGAAGAAACCTCCAGCAGAACCAGGCTCAGGGAGGGGCAGTCATCTGCTGTGAGGGGGGGGAGACAGGACAAAAGACACTGATCAGGAAGGGGAGAGGGGTTAAAGATGCACGTGCTAGCACACTAAGCTTTTTACATGCTAATCATCAACAGTATCAGTGCTAACATGCTAACACTAAACTGCTCCAAATAAACTGGTAACGTTTTCAGGTCAGCTTTTCATAATGAAGTAACTGCTGTTAACACAATTTAACCGATACGGAGTGATGACACCATAACTATTAGCCTCTTTCACTTCACTTTCACCAAAACAGGAAGAGGATAGGATTTTATTTTCCCAGCACGCGGTCATAATTGGTAAACTGTGAACACTGGAAATAAACTGTTGAAACTTTGTCTAGCAAAACAAACAGAGTCCTGAAATTTGTATTGGATTTACACTGATTATGCACATTATGACCGCAGAGTGGTGAAGTGGATAACGCAAATTATCTCTTCATCATTGCACCTGGTAGTGGGTGGGATATATTAGGGAGCAAGTGAACATTGTGTCCTCAACGTTGATGTGTTAGAAGAAGAAAATGGGCTGCATAAAGATTTGAATGAGTTTGATAAGAGCCAAATTATGATGGCTAGATGACTGGATCAGAGCATCTCCAAAACTGCAGCTGTTGTGCGGTGTTCCCAGTCTGCAGTGGTCAGTATCTATCATATGTGGTTGAAGGAAGGAACATTGGTGAACCAGCGACAGGGTCATGGGCATCTGAGACTCACCGATGTACGTGGGGAGTGAAGGCCGGCCTGTGTGGTCCGATCCAACAGACGAGCTACTGTAGCTCAAGTAGCTAAGAAGTTAAAGCTGGTTTTGACAGCAATGGTGCCAGAATACACAGGGCATCACAGTTTGTTGTATATGGGACTGCATAGCCACAGATCAGTCAGGGTGCCCGTGCTGACCCGTCCACTGATGAAAGCACCAACAATGGGCACGTGAGTATCAGAACTGGAAGAAGGTGACTGGATGTATCACATTTTCTTTTACAACACGTGGATCGCCGGGTGTGAGTTGCTTACCTGGGAAATGCCTAGTACCCGTATGCACTATGGGAAGAGGCAAAGCCAGGTGGAGGCAGTGTGATACTTTGGGCAATGTTCTTCTAGGAAATCTTGGGTCCTGCTATCCATGTGGATGTTACTTTGACATGTGCCACCTACCTAAGCATTGCTGCAGACCATGTAAACCCTTTCGTGGAAAAGTATTCCCTGATGGCTGTGTCCCCTTTCAGCAGGAGAATGCACCCTGTCACAAAGCAAACATGGTTCAGGAATGGTTTGAGGATCATGAGTTTGAGGTGTTGACTTGGCCTCCAAATTTCCAAGATCTCAATCCAATCGAGCATCTGTGGGATGTGCTGGAAAAACAAGTCCGATCCATGGAGAACCCATCTCACAGCTTACAGGACTTACAGGATCGGCTGCTAACATATACTACACACCTTCTGGGGTCTAGTAGAGTCCATGTCTCAACAGGTCAGCAAAAGGGGAACCAACACAATATTAAGCAGGTGGTCATAATACGTCTGTCTTTTATATGAATCAAAGCCTACTACTTTTTCAAATTTTAAAAATGTAATATCTTCATAATATACGGAAATGAAGCATTAACACTCTGTTAACACAGTGGACCACACTATTTGGTTTGGATAAACTTTATTAAATTGTCAGTGGACCACACCGGTGGCTGCTGACACACTGACCCATTACAAGTTCTGTTTGCAGGAAGCCCAAATAAAGCACATATGAGACATCTGCAAGACTGCTGGCTAAAAAAACAACTGGCGGGCTGCCAGAACGCAGAGGTGTTGGTGCTTGTGACTGTTAAAGGCTTATTACAGACAATTCACCAAGTAAATCTGTAATAGGGGTGGGGGTATGGTAGCAGCTCTAGTCAGTTCTTTTCATTTTTACACCATCATCACTGCCCGTCTCTACCTGCCATAAGCAAATAAGACATGTCCCTACTCACCAGCTCTCTCTCTTCTTGTGTCTTGATGGCGTCGTATTCGGCTGATCTCTCCTCGATTGGCTCTTCACAACTCCCTAAAACAATAAGCAGCCAGCAGGAGGCACTGAGGAACAGCATCCTGACACTGACCATGGTGCTGAAGGACCCAGAACAGCAACGGACACTCAAAGATGCTGGGCAGCGAAGCTCAGTGTGCTCTCTGGTTCTCAGGCTCATTCTCACATGTTTATAAGTGAGCAGCTCTGACATCACTCAGACAATATTTATTCTTCAGTAATGCGATGATCAGCTGTCTCACGTCTGAGGTCAGCTGTGAGAGGAACCTCTGCTCCGTCAAACAGGATGTGAGAGCAAGATTTTCATCTTTTTATGAGTTTAAAAATCACATTTAAAGATTAAATAATTCCTGCTGCCACACAACGCTACGCCGTGGTACTTGTGCTGGTACCAATATAAAGATGGGACCAGCTGCTCTAAACAGATCACTGACGATAGTCCAACAGCATAACAACCATGAAGAAATTTAAGATTTCAAGGTTTTTATACCAATTTGAATGAAATGTAAATAAAACTTGCAAATATAATCCACAGAAGTGTAACATTAATGCAGACTAAAATAAAAGTATTTGGTTTAGTTTAAGATTATTGTCCAAATGTGTTTATGGTGAAAAAAACAAAACAATGAACACTGGGTTAAACCACCAAGAGTTATTCGAAAGCTACTTGATAAACTTGGATATTTCCATTTCTTTCGAATAACGAGCAGATGTGTAAGCGAGGCCTTCTTCAGCCTCATCTTCTTCTGCAGTTATTTTACAAACCCTAAAGTGACCCTCATGACCCTCTGGGTTTAAAATCAACATTTTTTATTCATTTTTAAGACTTGAACAGCCTGACTAGTCTGCTTATGTTCAGGTTTATGCTGAGCTAAATCTTTCATATAGTCATGTGAAAAAACAAAGATTTGAAAGTAAGTACACCCCATGATTCACTACCTTGTAGAACCATCTTAAGCACCAATAACTTGAAGTAAGTTTTACTTATGTCTTTCACATCATTGTTGAGGAATTTTTACCCACTCTTCTTTCTAATATTGCTTTAGTTCACTGAAGTTTGCAGGCATTCAGCTTTCGCTGTCAGACTGATGGCCTCATTTGACTCTAGAATACGTTGGTATACTGAGGAGTTCATGGTCAGCTCAATGACTGCAGGATGCCAAAGTCACGTGGGTGCAAAACAATACCCCTCCATCACCATGCTTCATAGTTGGTACGAGGCGTTTGCTCACCAATTACAGGCAGAAGTCTTGTGGTTTGTTCAGATTTAACTTTACAAACCTTGCCATGCTGCCATGTTTTTTAATAAGATGAGGCTTTTCTCCTGGTAACCCTTCCAAGCAAGGTTAAACTATGATTCAGTACTCTCGTGCTTCCTTGGAATTATTTTTTAAAATCCATTTTGGTGCAATCAATTACACATTTTCTCAAACACCTCGATGTTTCTAAACGACCGTCTCTGTGCTGTTTCACAAGGAATGCTTCTTTAAGACAGCAGCCTGACAGGAAGAGGTGTGAGTGATCAGGGTCTTCACATGTCACCGTTTACGTCAAAGCACATAAGATGCTTTAATATCTAATGACTGGAGTCAACATGCGCCACATGAGCAGAGCAAAGGGGTTAGAGTCAAGTTCAGTGCCATGAATGAGGAGCAAATATCAACCTGCAAAAGGAAAATCATCTGCAGGATCAGAACCCACCACAGGAAGTGTGTTTCATGAGTGATTAAGTACTGATCATATCTTTCTTTTAAAGAAAAAGAGAAACATGAAGCTCAAAGAGAAGTTATCCATCTTTCTTTTTAATAACAAAATACTCCTTTCTCCAAATATTCTGATCTGATTTGGAGGATTCAGTAGTTCACTCAAACTCTGAAACAAACACTTCCACCACAAACTCTCTGAACACAAAGTGAACACAAAAACAAACAAACCTTCCTGCACCGTTTCCATGAGAATATTCAATTAAGAACAATAAAACAGCTTTAAAAATACAAATAATCATTAAAATGCAAATGAAGGTGCGCTGTGAACAAAAGATGAATATCTGAGCTGCATCTCATCCCGCGATTCTCTCGACTCTACAGCAAAAAAACACATTTAAAAGATGAAAGAGGTCACTCAGATTCTGAACTGACTCAAAGTTTGTTTGTCCGTTCAATTTTCCTTTTAAAATAAGCAGTTCTGTAGCAACACAGTTCACCAGTTACAGAGAAACACTGTTTATATGAGCAGTTTCTGATCAGCTGTCAAACGCTGTCAGATGCTGATGGAGAAAGGCATTGATTATAAAGCCAATCTGTATGATGTCACAGTGACATCAGACTGCAAATACAACTGACTGTATAAAAGATGGACATACCCACTGTTCACCTATTGGTTCAAAGGTCCAAGGATATTCATTATTAGTCAATTATTGACTAAAAACTTGTCAATCACAAGAAAATCATTGATAATGCTACTTTTTGACTATAATAAAAAACATAATTTACAAAATGAACTTAAGTTTTTAGTCAGATTTTTTATGAAATATTGAATGTAGAGGCCTACAGAGCTTTGTTTTCACTCAGTCTTTGCTTAAGATTCGGAAAATATTGGCTGGTTTTCATAATGCCTGTTTGTAATGTTAAAAGATTACACTAAAAAGATAACTATTGTGTTTAAATTTAACTCTAAGTGGTGAACAGTGTACATGGTGAGCTGGAAGTGAGCCCAAGTCTGGTCTATGAGCTGAAACTATCATCTGAGCCCATGAAGTCTTCAGGAAAGTGTTTACTCTGTTCACAAGCAATGGGGCCAGAGAGCTTATTCTCATAGGCCTCTCTTCTAGGCTTTATGCAACCCAGAGGACTCACCCCCTGCTGGCCACTGAACAGAATACACCTTAAAGGCAGCTCCACACTTGTTTTCACTGTTCACCTCTGCCAGCTAGAATGCTCCTTTCAGCTGCTCTGTTATTCAGAAGGGGGATCCTGACTGATCCCGAGCACCAGGTGCTCTTCCTGTGACAACCGCCTCAGGGATTTGTCTCTCCTCCTGGTCTTGTACCAGGGATCTTTCACATGTTAGGAAAGTGTAAACCACTACACTATGAAGCTATGTCCTTCTTTAATACACTCTAGGACAGGGATCCTCAAATCCAGGCCTCGAGGTCCGGTGTCCTGCAGGTTTTAGATGTGTCCCTGATCCAACACACCTGATTCAAATGGCTGAATGACCTCCTCGGTATGCAGTCAAGTTCTCCAGAGTCCTGCTAATGACTTCTATATTTGACTCAGGTGTGTTGGATCAGGGACACATCTAAAACCTGCAGGAC
>JASGAU010407102.1:438-13823 GCA_030220045.1 Australoheros facetus
CCCCCCACCTCCTGGACGAGTTGACATTATTTCTACATGTTTACAGAAATAACAGAACATGATGTAGTTTGGGCTCTGCTTGCTGCTTTGATGCCCACATCAGTTGTTTTTAAGGTCACTTTGTGCTTTAAAAAAAAAAAAGTGGGAAGCTGCTGCTTAGGCTTTGTGATTTTGAACTCTTACCTGGATAAGGATGAAGGTGTAGTCATTGGAGTCGATAGCAAGTTTCTCAAAGGTCAGAACATCATGTAGGCATCCTTCCAGCTGGGGCACACTGCAGGATCTGTTTTTTTCATGTAACTGAACTGCTTATCATTCAGCACATAGCAGTGTTTATACACTTCATTCTGCTGTTAAAGCCATAGTCGAGCTCACCTAATGCCTGCCTCTTTAGTACCAAGCGCTCACCTCTTGTAGGGTCGAAGGGTGGCTGTAAAAAGTGTGAAGTTTTTCGTGGCATTCAGAAACATCAGAATCTTTATACTGGCTTCTTATATCGCTTCTCAGCTGGAAAGGCAAATAGAGCAAGCTTTAATAGCTGCAGAGCAAAGGTTGATTGTTGCCGGATTATTTCAGGAGTAATGCAGATATCCCAGTGATGAAGCATTTCACATTAATATGTATAAAGTGAAAATCTCTGGACTCAAGGTCAAAGATGTATATCATTTTTGAATAGTTCTGATCTTAAACAATATTTTCTTTCAACAGTAGTTGTAACATCACAGCTGGTAACAGATTAAGCATACCCTGACTGACACTGGCCATTCTTTAGGCCAAACCTCTGTGAATAATTGAGCCTGCAGTGAAGCAGAATAAATAAATATTATTTAACACATAAAATTTAAAAAGTAGATTTTTCACTCCAGGGAGAGTTTGGTTTTCCACCGTGCCTCATTATGTGGCTCAGGGGTTTGTGGGTAATTATTGCTGCACTCTGCTTTTAGTGCCAGAAGGATACAGTATGTTAACTGTCCCACTTGGACACTCTCTTGGTCGTGCAAACAAGCCATACTGCAGATGTTGCTGTAAAACATCATTGTGAACAAAATTAAATTCACTAGAGAATTTCCTTCTTATGGGATTTTGAGTAATTAGCTGATTATTTGGACACGACAAATATTGCTTTTGCAGAATAGCAATCTGGGAAACAGCTGAAAAATAAAATAAAGACATTTAAAAGGGGAAAACAAACTGGGCAGATTGCAGTTTTTTTTTGTTGTTGTTATACTATTTTTATACTATTTTTAGCTAGCAAGTAATTGTGATTCACCTAAGATAATACCTAAAATATTAATGAATAATTGATGTCTCATTAGAACCCAATGCTAGGGAAGATAACAGCCTCCTAAAATAACAGGATGTGTTATTTCAAATTCAAATTAGGGTCTAAACTTACCTGCTGTTGAGCTGAATCGGATTGTCTGTGTCTGATAATGAAGTCTGACCAGTGGAAGATCACTTCCAGCAGACCCCAGAGACAGAGCGCTCCTGACTCTGTGTGTGTTTCTTACCCTTTTGTACAGATGTGGCTTTCCCTGAGACTTATTGTCCATCTGTCTTTCTTTCTTTGTGTGTGTGTGTGTGTGTGTGTGTGTGTGTGTGTGTGTGTGTGTGTGTGTGTGTGTAAGTAGGAGGTGGGATCACTGAGTTGACCATTGTGTAAATAATTACTTGCCAGTTAGACAGAGAAGTTCAGTACATCCACTGTCAAGTAGTGCCAAAACGGGAACAGAAAGGGTTTTATGTGGGGAAAGAAGAGAACCTGTGAGAGATACAGATTAGGAAAGAAATGCAACTGAACAACTAGTGAGTGTTAGATGGAGAATGGTTTTGTTTTGGACATCACATACTGTATCAGGCTTGTTTGGACTGAGGGTGCAAAGAGTTTATGGGAAAGAAGAGTGGTAGGCTGCGAAAGAGAGATCGTGATTTCAGTCATGTTTGTGAGTGGTGACAGCAGGTATAATGCCTCTATTCTACGGATGGAGTTGTTTTTGCATGTATTTAACTGTTTTAATGGCACATGATGAAGAATTAATTGATCATCAAAGTTATCACGCCCCCCGCGACCCTGAACAGGATGAGCGGACGCGAATGGATGGATGGATGGATGGAAGTTATCACGATGCATCGTAATTGGCAAGACACATTTAATGGGAGACTGTCCAATATTTTATTCAGAACCACAAATCTCACCTGTTATAGTGATAGTCTCCAGCCTCTAGAAAACCTTAGATTTTGTGCAGCTACAGTACTAGATGAAAAGAAAACTCATATTTGGGCTAAATGAAAAGTCAGGTGATTACCAAACAACCATCAGTAATTATCAAGACATACCACTGAAAAATAAACAGTCTCAGTGTAGTGCTAGATTTTAAGTTCAGTGGGTTATACTGTCTGGGGAGCAGTCATTTCTGTACACATTTAGTAGTTGCTGAGCTGGTAGAGAATGAAGCAAAGTAATGAACTGACCAAAAGACATGCTTTCAGCAGGGCTAAAAACTAGAAAGCTAAGAGATCTTTGAAGTAGCTGTGGGAGGAAATCAAAGAAAAGCAAAAACCAAAAAGTGACAGTAGGATTTAGGTTAGAGAGGTGGAGGAAGGACAGAGGCAAGCCAGGGAGAGTTTGAGACACAGAAAATGAAACAAGGCAGGGAGAATATAAGAGGCCTGTGTGTGTCTCCAGGCTGTAGGTCTTGTGTGGCCTGTTTTAACACCCCCTTCCACCATCTGCCACATCCCACAATATAGGAAAAGCACAGGAATGACACCAGTGCTCATCTCTGAGTTACACTTCAGCAGCTATTTCAGCACTGCAGTGCNCCCCAATGGATTTAAAGTTCATTTTTCCATGTACAACATTTATCTGACACTGATGCAGGATAACATAAGCCCAGCAATAGAAAAGGGTCACTATTTTCCCTTTACTGCTGATCCCTGCGAGTCTGTTTCTTTCACATTTTCAGTTTCTTTTCTTTCTTTTTTCTTTCTCTCTTGTTCCCAAAATGTAGATTCTCACCTAGTTTCCTTACATTAGCCTTACAATGGCCCATTTATTTTATGTTTAATTTTTCTCTCAGCCGGCAGTAATTCAGAGACCTTGGGATTTACATCAATGTCAAGCATTTACACACGGTTGGCTGCTGTAGTGTGTGAGTGGGAGATGATCCTCTCTCCTAACGTCTTAATTGTTGCCTTCTGGTTGGCTGTAAAGGGTATAGCGAACTTGCAAATGTGGTTATAATTCCGCCTTCCTATTGGTTAGGACCGTGACAGTCTAGGCAGATAAATATGCATCTAATTTACTACTGTTAAACTGCACCATAAATTTTTGGATATTACTTGACAGAAATAGCCATCAATCACATGATTTTCTGCTGGTTATATTTTATTTGTCACATATACACAAATATATCTGACTGCTTTTGTGATGTAAATCATGGTGAGAATGTACTTTCAGGTGGAAGGATATCATAAATATAACCGTCTTTTGTTCAGGTTACTAAAGGTCGCTAAGTCTGTCGATATGACATTTTCAGAGTGAGCGAATGTCTAAGTACAGGCCTGGATCGAAGAGAAGCAGGATATTGCTGTCTGAAAGAGCAGGCTTCTCCCCATTGAGGTGTCAGCTGTGCTCTCTTAGAACTCGGAGACGCAAGGGAATTACACACGTGTGTGCACGCATACGCATTTGTATTCCCGCAGTCACCTACACACACTCTTGATCTGAGAGAATAATCAGCATTTGGGAACATTTGCCTCATTGCCTATTCATAGCCTGGCATTGTGTTTATGTCTTATTCATGCATTTGCTCATGATGTCTGTCTGTTTTAATGAGTAATTGGGGCTAATTACGTGTGCCTTACGATGCTGTAAAAGGAAGCTTGAACCAAGAAAAGCATTTTCATCAAGGAGAACGTTCTCTGAAATTTCCTGTGCTGTTGCTCCACAGTGTGATGCCACATGCAGTAGGAAACAGGTTTGGATTATGCTAAGTAAAGTTGGCATTTCCACTTGGAGGATTTGTATTAGTGTGGAACAATATCATATCCACTAGCAACTGATAAATGCATCACTCTGGTTTGGCACCTGAGTGAGCACATCTCTGCCACAATTAGTGTGAGTTTGTGATTTGGAATAAAGCAGAGGCTTATTACCCTGCATCAGTGGCTGAAAGAGAGTTTGTGTGGATTCAAGAATTAGATTAGTTACAGCTACAACTGGGATTTATCTAAACCCAGCGTCTAAGCGCTAGAGGTGTGCGTGCCTGTGAAAACCACAAACCAGGCTGACACAGACACAGGTCCTCGCAGAGGCAGCCTCACAGTCTAGTCAGTCTATTTTTTTTTTCTGTATTGTTCCTGATGCCAGTTCTGTTGTTTTTGATCAAACTGCCTCACAACTGACAAATGTGGGCTCTTAAAACTTGAGTTTACTTCTCTGTAAGACTGCTCGTAGTTATTAACTCTGCTCTTGTTTGTTTGTTGTCAGCAGAAGAAGTCACAGGTTACGGACCAGTGTTTGAGGAGCAGCCGGTAGATACTATCTACCCCGAGGAGTCACCCGAGGCCAAAATTACCATGAACTGCCGGGCTAGAGCCAATCCACCTGCCACATACAAGTAACATATGCTCCACATATACACTACACACTGTGAGGGATGATGAGCAGTGAGAGGCACATAACGTGCAGACTGTTTTAGGATCTGCTATCAAATGGAAATGGAGTGGCCACAAAGATGTTATCTTAACTTAACTCTTATCCTCTAAGGTGTGTGTGTGTGTGTGTGTGTGTGTGTGTGTGTGTGTGCGAGACCGCCATTTTCCAGCTGAGTGGCACGATTTATTTTGTTTGCAGCACACATTTGTTTTATCTTAGTACTTACGATCATGTAAACGCCAATGCAAGCAGATATGCAAGCAGATTTAGAAAAAAAACAAGCTTTTTTTTTTTTTAATGCAATCAAGCTTGTATCTCATTTGACAGCTCAGAAATTCAAAGCATTTTATATGATCTGTTTCACTTTAGTTGGAAATACATGTAAATTAGATTGCTCTACATCTCCTAAATCAGTTTCATAATCAGGGAGCCCAAAATTAGATGTCAGAGGGTGCGGAATTAGCTTTGACCACAGCTGGCACAGAGAATTCATTTATAGTACACTCTATTCTGCATGAAACATGCAAAAACATGATTTAAAAAAAAAAAAAAATAGATCAGCCCTCAGTTTATAAATTTGTTTACTTACTGTAGAAGTGCAACTTTAATGCAGCCACCGGTCTGACCTTTCCCTGTCTCAAAGGGCCAAATGTTAGAGAGGACCAAACCATGTAAAATGAATGCATGGCAGTGCTTCAGACAGCTTATTTGCTTGAGTTGCTTAATGTAAATTTAACCAAAAAAAAAAAGAGACTCTGACAGCTTTCAAAAAGTGCTTTTATATTGACTTTGATCATTTTTCTTGCAGATGGAAGCTGAACAACAGGGACATTGACCTAAATGAAGAGGGCAGCCTCTACAGTTTGGTTGGAGGCAACTTGGTCATCAGCAATCCCATTAAGAGTGAACATGTGGGGAAATACTCCTGTTTGGCTACCAACATGTACGGCACGGTCGTAAGCAGAGAGGCCTCTGTCCAGTTTGGATGTGAGTGTTCAGTTTAAACTGTGATGTAAAACACCTTCTACTTTTAAGCGCTGCCGTGTTAGACTTTCATGCATATTATGCACACTGAAATTGCAAGGGCAGCTGGGACAAATCAAACTCAGTATGGAAAATGTAATTTGTGAAAGCTGATGTGCTTTTCTGTTAGAAATCGCAGCTCAATTCAAAAGCAGTTGTCAAACTTTATACAGAACTTACACCATTGATTTTTGCCTCTCCCTCTCTCAGACCTCGATCTTTTCTCATCGGAAGAGAGGTCCACAGTAATCGTCAAAGAGGGACAGGGGGCCGTGTTGCTCTGCGCTGCCCCACCGCATTATCCAGGTACAACACGTGAAAGTTGAGCCTGCTTCTGCTGAATGCGCCTACAAAATAATGATCTCTAATCTTTTGTAGCGTTAGCATCTGATTAAAAAGTGGTCACGTGGCACACTGGCAAAGTTGATACCACTGCTTTGAACTGAGATAAATGAATCTGATAGTTTGTGTACTGTCTGTTTGGAGCTGGAGCTGGGTTTCACTGTTTTCATGATCTCAGCTGCAGCCAGCACTAGATGCTGGATTTCTGTCTGTTCCCTTATTAATGTAAAAGACAGGAATACAAATGGTTTTGATTAGTTTCATATTTTGCGCAGTTGTTTATGCAGTTTCATCAAATCCATTTTCATGTACATTTAAGAAATTGTACTGTTACCACTGCTGGTTTAAAGCAATAGCAAGCAAACAACCTAAAAGAACAAAACAAAAAAAAAAACACTGTTGCATATTTAGATTATTCAGGGTGCCCTTGCTTCACGTCCAGCCCCATCACTGAAGCGGTGCGTGTGTCCAGACTCTTGATTGACAGGTGCCTTTTGCTGTGCCTCTTTCTGTTCAGCTGAGCTGTCATTCCGCTGGATCCTCAATGAATTCCCGACGTTCATCCCACTGGACAAGCGGCGTTTTGTCTCCCAGATAACAGGCAACCTCTATATCTCTAAGGTGGAATCCTTAGATAAAGGAAATTACTCCTGCATCGCCTCCAGCCCATCTATTTCTAAAAGTGTCTTCTCCAACTACATCCCCCTCGTGCCTCTGACTGAACGTTAGTACCTCACTTTCTACTTCCTGTTGTCCACCCACTGCATCTGTCCATGCTTTTTACTGGAATGAAAGCTCAATCATTATCTAAGTTGGTTTATTAAATAAAATACTGCATTTAATACAAATTTATGTTTGCAGTGCACAGGAATTATGCCAGCAGAAGTGAGGAATACAACAGAGATTAAATATGTGTCTCTATAATAGCCACACTTTCTGAGAAGCGGTTTCCATTATTAATTCTCACATTCTTTTGCCAGTGAAGTGTAATTATAGAGCAGGACCTCAAGTGTTAAGGCATCTTAAAGAGATGCTTGAAGACAGGAAGTGACTGAGATACTGCATTTTTTCCCCCCTCCTGTCCATATTAAAGCACTGTGTTTAATCACAGTGTTGCTCGTTTTAAATGCATTAAGGTCATGTTGCTGGTATTAACTTTTTAAATTTAATTTACAGGATGAATTTAGCTCAGTAGACTGACACATGATGCTTGTTTTGAGACGGAGCCAGCTGGCTACAAAGGATGTGCAGAAACATCAACAGTGCCAAAATGAGGGGCAGAAACTGAAATGATGTCCTTGGACTTGTTTATTTAGGCTGGATTTATCTGAAGAGCCGATTGTAAGAGGTTCAAATACAAAACGACGCAACTTTAACATTTTCCTTAAGGGATTTCCCAGACTCCATTAGATGTTTACTTTCATCGTCATCAAACTTTGAGCTGGTTTTACCTGTGGCAAATATGTGCTGAATAGCAGAAAACGAGCTAGAAGGATTTGTTCCATCAAAGGGGCTGGGGACAGAGCTGAACAGTTGTTTGGGCTCTCTCATGCATACATTTATTATGCCATGTCTTCTGGGCATGATGTTGCCGTATTTACCCCTATCTAGTTTTGTCATGTCTGTGTGTGTTTGTGCACGTGTGTGTATTTGTCCAGGTTTTATGAATGTGTATGCAGAATTTTATACATTAGGAAATCACGTGCAGTCATGTGAATATATTATCACAATACTCTGGTAATGCATTTAAGAAAGGAAACATTAGTCATTCTTGGCGCCTTAAGGCGACTGTTGTTGTGATTTGGTGCTGTGTAAATAAAACTGAACTGAATTGAATCTCAGGGACCTGAATAAACCTTTTATTCCATTTTACAGAAACCTGCTACCTTTAATGTCGTGAATATGCTACTTTGGCATTTTAAAATTTTATCCAGGTTTTGCTGCGTCCCATTTGAGTTTGTCAGTCAGCAAATGTATAATTGTTGCTCATATCTTGTGATTGCTTAATGGAACCACCTAATTTCTATTTGCTATGATACAGGAACTAATTCAAGGTAACTGAGTTAGTGCAGAAACAGCAGAGTGGTTAAGAAATTCAGGGCACTCCTAGATCTACACAGTGCACTGCGAAATCTGGACCATGACGCATCTTGGGCAGATTTTTTTAAGTAAAGAAACTGACTACTGGAAACAGCCTGCTACCACTTTTTAAGCTAAAACAAATCCAACGAACTAATTTCTCCTAAACAAGGAAAAAATTACATTCAACCTTACATTAACCTTTGATTTGGGATATAATATTTCCATATATATGCCTTATGTCGTGAATATGACCAAAGTCAGGATTTTCTAAGATTTTCTAAGAAAAGCTTGAAAGCAAAAACAAAATTATTTTTAAAGTATTTGTTTTGTCAGCAGCTAGAGATGGGGTTAAGCATCCATCCATCCATGTCATAATTTGTTGCTCTTTCACTCAGGTTCTATCAGGAAATACCCGGCTGACCTCAGAGTCAAGTTCCCTGACACCACTGCTTTGGTGGGGCAGAATATCACCCTGGAGTGCTTTGCTTTGGGGAAGTAAGTGCAAGAGAATATGGGTAAACTCTGTTTGCTGGAATCAAAGGTTTTGTGACAATCTCATAGTAGCCAGTCTTCTGCAGGTCACATGTACTGAAATGACTCTCACATGAGAATTTAAGTGAATATGAATTCAGTTTCAGAGGCTCAGTCTTTAATGAAATCAGATCACAACATATCAGTCTGTCAACACCTCACCAGTTAGCAAACTCTCTTTAAGCGACTGCCTGTTCACTGGGCTACATGATTTATAACCCATGTTTCACAATGATAACTTGAAGTGCAGTGAGGCATACAGTAGGCTTTACAACTTGAGGCCTGGCTAGTGCATTGTTTTTCTCTGTGTATCCTTTTCAGTCCTGTCCCTGAGATTCGGTGGAAAAAGATAGACGGACACCTGCCATCAAACCACGAGGTGCAGATGACTGGAGCTCAACTGCATCTGTACAATGTGCAATTTGAAGATAGTGGCACCTATAGGTGTGAAGCAATAAACTCGAAAGGAAAGGACCACCACACTGCAAATGTGTTTGTAGAAGGTAATTTTTCTTGTCTTAATTCATAACGCAGTGGAGTAAATATAAGTTTTTACAAAATCTTTATTAGTTGTATTAATTCTCTGCTAGGTGTGCTTGGTGGGATAAACTCATCAGCACTGATTAGATTTTAGGATTAATTTTAAATCTAGCCCCCTTTTTAATGCCTCAAGTATCTATCCATATATGTATCCACATGGCTTTGTATTTTTCTTTAGATTTTTCTCAAACCCCTTAACTAAATTTCCTCATTTGCAGCTTTCCCTGAGTGGGTGGAACATATCAGCAGCACAGAGAAAGACCTTGGTAGCGACTACACAATGTCCTGCAAAGCCAGTGGCAAACCTAAACCACACATCCGCTGGCTGAAAAATGGAGAACAGGTACTATTCAGACTCATAAAGCTCGTTATTGTCTTGTAGCTGCACAAATTAGCTATAACTGTAAAATGCTCAGAGTCCTCTTAGTAGCTGTCTGAATCTCTTTTCTGCTTGGTATGCAGCCGGGGGGTTGTTACAGTAGCACAGCAGTAGACAGGGAGCTGGCACTGTGGGTACACATGGTGTCATGAGAGTTCAATAAAAAGCACCTTTTGTTTTTGAGCAGGTGCCAGCATGTGTTGTGTAATTCTCCATAGAAACAACTGTCATCAGGCTTGAAAATGCTCTAGAGAGCAGCAGCTAGTGACAGAAAAGTGGGGGAGGTTGTTGGATATATCATTATGCATTAATGAAATCCTCTCCCAGTCAGATGAGCCACAGTGGCCGTCATCTGTAGCTTTAGTGCATGTCAACCATCATCACTTGCTTTGTAACAGAACTTGAACTCTATAGAAAAAAAATAGATGATTTATTTTGTTTTTACTTTACACTTTACTTTACACAGGTTGACAGGAAAGAGATGAGATTCAGCAGCTTGACATTTGATGATTCAGGGATGTACCAGTGCATAGCAGAAAATCACCATGGAATCATTTATGCCAATGCAGAGTTGCGTGTCTTTGGTGAGTCAAACGACCATTACAGCACACATGGCTGTGTCATGTTTCAAGCTAACTAATAACATGGGGACTGTGTTAGTGGTGTTAGGTTAATTGGTGATTCTAAATTGCCCAAAGGGCATGTGAGTGTGAATGGTTGCCTATCTGTCTGTGTTAGCCCTGTGATAGACTGGCGACCTGTCCAGGGTGTAACCTGCCTCTCGCCCTATGGTGGCCCTGAATTGGATAAGTGGAAGAAGATAGATGGATGGGGAATGTGTTTAGACAAAAAAGAATTTAAAAAAATCAATGTTTACATATCTGAAAAAAAAATCAAAAATGTCTACAAAAATTTACTTTTTTTGCTATTTGAAATTTGATGCACAATATGATAGCTCTGTACACTGCATGTTTTAGGAAAGTGTGATAATGGCGTGAATTCCCGCATTTAATCTGCATTCGACTATGTTTGAGATGAATAATCAATACTGTTACTCCTCAGCTTGCGCTCCCACATTTGAACACAACCCAGTGAAAACAGTGCTGGCAGCCAAAAATGGCCGAGTGGTGATTGAATGTCGACCCAAAGCGGCCCCAAAGCCTGCCTTTTACTGGAGCAAAGACACTGAGCTGCTTTCCAACTCTACCAGGTGAACAGTCTCTTTCTGTCTGCCTCGAATCAGTGAATATTTTATAAATTTTTTCATTCATTCTCAAAGGCTGGTTTACCATGCAAGAGTTTTCCTTTGTTGTTTTAATTCCAGTATTCATTAACCATAAACCATTTTACATAACTGTGTGACACATCTGGGTTACATTTATACAAGGAAAAGTATTTGGGAATGCAATGTCATTGGGTGTTGAAAGGGACTTTAAAATGTGTACAGTCTCTTGATTTGGGGGATCTAAATAATCTCTAGATCTCTTAAATCTACTGTATACTTTATGCAAAGAATTTTTTAATGTTGTTGTTGTTTGTCAGTGACTGCTGAGCACAGCTTTGCTGTCATCAGTGGCTAACATTAAGCTCATTCTCAAGATTAGTGTGAGCAGCCTGGTGTGTAAACCCCTGTGTCGTGCTCCTCACTGGCAAAACAAGCCTAATCTGTAAGCTCTGAGACCCCCCAACTTTTCCCCCCACCCTAAATACCTCATAGTGGGACTCACTTAGAGGAGGAGCAGCAGGCAAGTTACTATGCAGCATATGCACCCTAATAACTCTGGGTGGGTGTGGACTGGCAATGTGGCAGCTGGCAGACTATTTCACATGAATGTGCATGAATGTGAAATGTGCAGAAAAAACTGAATCAAGCATCTCTGCCTTGCCGTTAGTACAAGTTACTGTAGTTTAAAGTTCTCCTGCATTTTTCCGTGGCAAACTCAATATCCATTAAGGAACTGACACATATTCTGGCTGCTTTCATCATTTTTCATAATCCACATGTCCCTGGAATACACACTGGACTATTGACCTTAATATTTTGCTGAATGCTTTATACTGCATTGGCCCTTTCCTCAGTGTGTAAAGTATTATTTCCGGTTTCTCCTCAGGGTGTTCATCTGGGAGGATGGAAGCCTGGAGATCCTCAATGTAAGACGAGAAGACGAAGGCAGATACACCTGCTTTGCAGAGAATGATCGGGGCAAGGCCAACAGCACTGGCTATCTCTCAGTTACAGGCAAGTTCCAGCTAAAGAACAATGTTTAGGAGCTCTCTTTATGTTGCTGATGTTTCTAGGACAGTTGGTTTTGCTTTGACTGATGTCAACCTTAGCTGGCAATCATTCCTGCCACTCTCAGTCCCACCAAGCAGTTGCGACCTCCAGATGTCTGCTATTGCTGAGTTATGACCCTCTTTGTGGACTGATAGTATACATGACATTCAGTCATTACCAGTCATTACTCAAGGGCAATGGCATGAGGGGGCTGCTTTAGATTCCATGTGAAGAGACATCAACTTATACCATTCACTGTTCAGCTAAAAAGGAGGATAACAAGTTTAGACTGTCTAATAGAATGAAAAAGAAAGTTCCCATAGACTGATATTAGTTTTGTTTTCCCTGTTATTTATTTTCTTTAGACATGCAGTCACAGCTGTCACGCATTTTAGTTTTTTACACTTGAGCCTGGGTGGTATGGATGTGCAGCTCTTTTCTGCCCTCTTCTGGAAATTTTTCATATTTCAGTTCTATCTATTTTACCCCACAACCACATACTCTACCTTCATCATATTTAGACCCACCTAAGCCTATTTGTCATATAAGTAATTTGCCCTTTTTTCCCACTATTATTTAATCAAATAACTTAAATAATTCCGGAGCCGTACTGACTAATTTTTAGTCACCAAGACCTGTTCGTACTCCTGTCTTTCCCACAGATGCTACAAAGATCACCTTGGCACCATCTGATGTTGATGTTAAAGTGGGAGAGAATGCCTGGATGCAGTGCGCAGCATCACATGATCAGTCTCTGGACATCACCTTCATCTGGTCCCTAGATGGCAGAGTCATTGACCTACACAAGGACAGCCAACATTATGAACGCACCACAGTGAGACATCGTATTGTTCAATTAATTATTTTTTAGAGTAATGAGCATGAATAACCCAGGTTTAGCTACAATTATTTGGGCCCATCTTCAAAAAAAATCCCCTCGACCAGGAGTTCATGCACATGCTAAGCATATTTGAGGTCAGGTTGATTCACTGTTTGGAATACCTGATGTGGAAAAGTACAGTCTGATATAAATGAATATGACTCTAAAATCCATTTTGCATACCTTCCCCGAGTGGAATAGAGCACAGTATATCAGTTTAATAGTGATTTCTGCTAACATCCGTTATTGTTGACATAACCTACTCTCTCTCTCTCTCTCTCGCTCTCTCTCTCTCTCTTTCTCTCTCTCTCTCTCTCTCTCTCAGCACTAACCATAAGCTAGTGGTTAGCTTTGCTCATTTGTCACTCTGCCTGCTAGGCAAACACCATATTATGACTGTGATTGATGGCATCCAATTTTTGCATGCAGGGATGATTTTCCCCTCGTAAAAGTGGGGTTCAGTTCCATTTAATACTGTTTGTGTGGTATTAGCAAAGCCAGTTTGAGTCTGTTGCAAGTTTAATGCATTCTTTAAGTTGAATTTCGTTCAACTTAAAGAGGCTTTGTTGAACTTGTCTGATTCACCTTGATGACTTCAGTTACTAGACTAATAATAAAATGCCACTTTTCCATATTTTATGATGTTTTCTTGGGCCGATGCATAATGTATTGC
>JASGAU010407104.1:0-15158 GCA_030220045.1 Australoheros facetus
TGTGAGGTCACGTGGACTCACGTTTTTGTTTGTTTGTTTGTTTGTCAGTTTGCGTCACAGAAGCCACTTTTGCCAGCAGGGGGCTCCAGTTCACCGTGTGCTGGTGGTGTACTAAGAATCAATAGAACTCCCCTCAAACTGTTGAGTCAGCAGTCGACCAAAATCGACGCTAAAACGGAAACATTAAAATAAGACAGAAATGTGTACTGACTGTTTTTGCTATTTGGTTTTATTTAACTTAACCGTTAACGAACTGTCCGCTCTCCGTGACGCCCTGATGTTGCGCGCGCATCTTGTCAGCGGAAGTTGAATTTTATTGCTCCTGATAACTTCCTCAACCTATGCTAACCAAACAATTTTAAAGCAAAAATGATGATTTGTTGTGTGTCTGCTTGTAAAAATCGATATGCCCCCAACAAAAAACTCAAATTTTACAGAATACCGTCGGGGAATCGGCCGTTAAAAGCCAAGCGGAGGCGTTTGTGGCTGCAAGCAATATATGAAGCGAACGGCAGCAGGGCCGGACTCACGGGAAATGCACGCGTTTGTGGCGCTCACTTCATATCAGGTGGGCTAAAATAGTAGCTAAGTGATCACCGTAGACGTGCTGTATCAGATGCAGCTGGCTTATTTACCAGAGCAGGCGCATTTAATTAGATCAAACTGCGCATTTTTTATTTTTGTTTTATAGGAGAAGCATCTACGGAGCTCGACAGTCCGGACCTTGTGCCTTCTGTGTTTACCTTCACCAAACAAAACCAGAATCCCAAGAAAAAAGGGAAATGGTAAGAAATTTAAAGTAATGAGTCAGAATAACATATGCTGCGAGGACCAGAGTTTTTATAGATTTTTATTTTTCTAATTAGTTTTTATTTTTTAACTTTGTTTTCAGTTTTATTGTCTTGATTTTATTTTATATTTATGTTTTTGTTATTTCAGTGGCATGTATATAGATAGTATGTGTCAGGGACAGTTAATATTGCATATTAGAATCCATCCATTTTCTTCCGCTTATCCGGGACATATTAGAATATTATTTCTTTCTTTTTTTTTCTAGTCTAGTTTTTATTTCAGTTAACTAAAATATTTTGTTTTGGTTTTTTCCACACAAAGATTTTGATTTATTTTAAGTATTAGAGCATCAATTTTGAGGGTCCATTGTAAAATTTAATTAAAGGTCCTTCAAATTGAAATGTGAATATGTAGTACTATGGCGCCATGAATATGAAGTCTTGCAAGTGTAGCTAAACTAAGTTCACACAGCATGATGAATGCTTGAAGTCTCTGACAGCAGATTTTGAGGCCTGTCAAAATCAGTTTTGCAGGTAGGGCACTGATATTTTATTTACAGTTTCTCATGTGCAAGGCAAGTAATTTACTTTAAAACAGGCTAAATCAGATGAATGATTTTACAAATATTCCAGCTTGAATATACATACAATATTCATATAACTTCAGTGTGATATTCCCCCGGTATTACACCATGTACCAAATCCAGATTACTTGTTTTTTGTTTTGTTTTGTTTNNNAGAAAACATTTCTTGTGAATATGAAATCCAAAATTTGTGATGGCGTTTGCCCCCATTTTTGCTGGTTGGTTTCTTAAACTTTGATCTATTCATTAATTAGACTAATGACAGTAGGGACTTGAAATCTGGCACAGTTCCTGTGAAGAAGTGTGTTTTTTCTCTTGGAATGATTTTTTTTTTTTTGGCATATCTGTGATGGTCAGGTGTGAAGTTTTTTTTTCTATGTGATGAATTGAGATAGAATGGCTCTTAAATTAACTGTAATAATCTTGGTGAGGACATACTTTAAATTCTCAGTGTACGTAGGGCTGTTCAATCAAAAATAAGCCTTGTTGGGCGTCATTCAGGCACAGCTCACTCTGTGGTACCCTCCCAGCTGTTCCTTAAAGTTCATGTCATAAAACAAAGAAATACCGAAGTGCTAGAAGATGTTTTTTGTATCCCAGCAACAACAAGCCCTTGAGAGAGACAGGCCGTTAATGGACTCCTGTGGTTGCAAAAAGGCTTAGAGGTGTATAGTCTTTGGGAAAATTGCCCTTGCCTTCTTTGCGCTGTGACCTCAGAAACATTTTCCTGATGGCTTAAATAACTGAATCACCAGCCTGAAGTCACTGCATACAATATGATGTTCATTTTGTAAAGTATGGCCCTCAGATTGAGGCTTCACAGCAGGAGTTCAGTAACCTGTGGGCGGTGTCCCAGTGGGTACATCCACGTGGGCTCCACTGAGGCCTAAATAAGGACTATTTTGAACTCTAAATCATGCAAAGCTGCTCTAGTCCAGGAATAAAAATACGGACTTGGAAATGAGCATAATAGATCCCTTTTAACCAATGTAGAGAAATCATAAACATAAATGTACACAAATGAGACTTTAGACTTTATGGCAGAATATTACAGATTTTTATATTCTATTTTTTAAGATTAGCAACATATTAATTCAGCTGCGCATACAAGTAAGAGCAAGCTCCCCATTTTGAGTGTGTGCTTTACTCAGTGCTCTGCCCTGGGTTCACAGTTGTCACGTCTCTTTGCTTCTGAGCTCTGTGTGTTTGAACAGTAGGAGGAGAGAGGCTGGTCACAGAGCTCATGGTATTTTAAACAGTACTGGTATTTACTATTCTATTTTTCTTCCCTGGCTGATCAAAAGCCTTAAAAAAAATCCATTTTTATTTTCATTGCACATTCATGGCACATTCAGGCCCACTTCTACCTATAGCTACAGTCAGCCCAGGTCAACGTTTCAAAGGTTGGCCCTTGATATCAGTTTGCATATTAGAAAAGGCAGAGTAACTGGCGATGAATTAGAAAGGGTGCATAAACATTTAATCCACAAGCTGCACAGTTCTCTCCCACTATATGTGTTCCAATGTAAATTTTTGGTCAGTGAACTTAAGCTGTCCAAAAGCATTGCAGCATTGCTGTATGTGACAAAAACAAGTTAATACATTTGCTTTTATTTTATTTTTAAAAGGTACTATGGTCGTAGAAAAAGGTATCGCCGTAAAGCCAGATTTGGAACAGAGGAAAAAGCAGCTTTACTTCGGGGGGATTCTTCTGTTGACCTCCAGCCGTCTGTTATGACGCGAAATGAAAATGAACTTTCAGAAGAACCGCAGTCACCAGCAACCCCATCAGTGCCAAAGGTAGCAGCCACAACTTGCTCTTTCTGCATTTTTTTCCCCCATACTTGTAGATTATACAGAATTTTTTTTTTTTTTAAGTTTGTTTAGCCATAAAATGATTAATTTAGTTATTTTATAAGATGTTAGTTGTCAGATCATCAGAAGTATTTTTATTTTCTGATGAAGAACACGCTAAATTGTTTGTGTTGTGTGTGTGTGTGTGTGTCTGTCTTCTAGGAAGGACAAACATTGGCAAAAGCATCTGAGACTGAAACAGAAACCAAAATAATCCAATCGCAAACAAACCCCATGTTTAACAAGACATCACCACCACTCAAAGGACTACGAGACATCCTAAAACTAGACAAAAAGAGGCCCATTGTGCTCCTGAAACCTATAGTTGCTCCAGCAGGTGGCTATCAGTGTGAACTGTGCAATCAGACCTTCACTGATATACCACAGCTGGTAAAACACAAACAGCTACATGAAGAACAAAAGTCCATTGTCAGTAAAATTTCTCAGGCAGATTTCACCGAGCATCATGTTGTGCACAGAGATGAACCTTCCTTTCCGTGCAACATGTGCGATCGGTCTTTCCCCACAAGTCACCACCTGAAACGTCATAAACTGCTCCATGTTAAAGATGGCAGGAAGTGCCTCAGGTGTGGCATGCTGTTCTGTCACCGTCACAACCACATTTTATTCCTTCCACAGACTGAGTCTAAAACAGAGTCAGAGTCTGAGCCTGAGGACGATTCCTCCATGGGTGGGACAGAAAATGACTTGTCAAATGAGCTGGAGCCAGGCCAGATGACTGAAATAACTGTCAAGACTCAGAGCTCACAGACCATTACACCTCTACTGTCTTCTGCTCTGTCTGCTGCACCTACATCCCCAAGTTCTGGAATTTTATCCAAGTCCTCACCTTTTTCTTCACTTAGACTGCCGGAAATCGCCCCACCGGTGTTTCTGAAGCCGTGTCCTGTTCCTCGTCCTTTCACTCCAAAAGTCAGGCACTCAAGAAACCCGGGGACCTCGTTTCACCATGACTATCTCGCCCGACATGCAGAACTCCCATCTTCACTGAAGATCTTCTCACCTCAGTACCTCACCTCAGCCTTACTAGAGGTTAAAAGAAATTATGAATATATTTTAAGCAAGCCAAAGAAAGGCAAGGCTAAGAATATGGTGAAGAAGGAACAAGGTGAGCCAGAGATGACGTCATCAGAAGGGCAACACACTAAACCGGGAAAAAAGGAGAGAATAGCTTATGACCTTGAGCTTGTGGTCTGATCTGAACAATGGATTGGAATTAAAACGGTGACCTTTTATTGTCAAACTAACCTGTTTGCTTTAGTTGAGATGTTTAATATTGCCTCTTTACTATTTACAGCAGGTCTGATGCTTCCTATCTTTGAATTAAAAAGCCATTTTGACAAAAGCAAGGATGTTTGGTATTAAACCTGGAGTATTTGGTTTCATTGCACCACTTTTGCCTCTTGAGCACCTGTTTCAGCACACTAATATATTTTTAAGTAGTGAACCTGTAACGCTCCTGTTTTTTGTTTTTGTTTTGTTTTTTTAATTCTGTTGGTTGTATCTTTCACCTCTTAATCAGTGATAGGGTGAAATTGTTTTGTCACTACTGTTTGGTGAGTAATACTTTTATGTATGTAGACTGTAACTGACCTGTATTGTAAAACTGCACCAGGTGGCGTTTGGGCTCCAGGCTGCATTCTGTACTCGGCAATTTGTGCTGTAATAATCACTTTAGTATCTGAAAAAAATGCACTGTGTACTGCAAAAAAATGGCAATAAAATGATCAACCGTCTCCAGTAAGAATTGCCACAGAATTTAGTTTTCACATCTACCTCAGCTACCTGGAAACAGATAGTGGTTGCTGCTTTATATTACATACGCGGACCGATCAGCTATAACCGTAAAACTGTGAATAACCTTGATCATTTTATTACAGTGCTTTGTTCTGCTGGCAAACCTTGAGCATCCAGGAATTTGTGTGGGTGTTACTTTGACACACAGCACCTGCCTACAAGAGGAAAGCCTCAAAGAACATGACAAAGGTGTTGACAGTGGCCTCTAAATTCTCAGATCCCAATCCAGAAAATACCTGGTCCACAGAGGCCACTACGCCACGAGACTGAAAAGATCAACTGTTGTTGCCGCTGGCTACGCACCAAAGAGGACAAATCCAGAGGTCTGCTGTCCACGCCCTGATAGGTTATAGTTCTGGTGGCACAAGAGGAACCTACTCAAATAATTAGGTGAATTTCATGTCATTGATTAATGTATGCCATACACTGTATATAAAAGATGGACATAGCCACTGTGACATCACCCATTAGTGAAATTTTTGCAGTTGTCCTTTTTAATCTGTATATGACACTGAGGCAGTGGATGTGACTGAGAAACAAAGAGGCGCAGCAAATACTCTTTTTAGAGTAGATAATAGCCAACTTTAAAATGCCTCCATCAAGCATTTGCTGACTTTTTAAAGTGAACTGTGAAATCATCTGTGAGCAGAATCATAAAAAATCATGAACAGAAACAACAGCCCTTGATTAACTACAATCATGTAAGTTCAGCACAGAGACTGTATATGAAAGATGTACATAGTCACTGTGATGTCACCCATTGATCGCTAAGCTCTATAAAAAATAAATAAAAACACTATTTTTGCTGTTTCCATTTTGCTTTTTGAAACCAGGCCCCAGAAGTGTGAGGGTGGGAAAAACTGAGAATCGGACGTGTTCATGTTAGTTACAAGGTCAGCTCACTCCACAGCATACCCAGCTTCTTCCCCCTTTTTGACTAATGGGGGTTATCATTTACAAAATGAGTATCATGTTGTGTTCGGTAAGGCTTGAAACTAGCGACTGAGACAACAAGCTAATCGGGAAAATGTTTACTGGAGTCATAGGTCAAGGGAGCCAAAGGGTCATTATCTTCATAAGCACCGGCCACATGAAAAGCAATATAGTCATCTCTCCCAACTTTTTGACTAACTTTTTGTTAGTGGATGGTTCAGACTGCGGTTGTGTAGTGGACCTTTTTAACGTATTTACCAACGTCTCATAGGTTAATCAACAGTATTATTTGCTCTCAAGCTTGACTGGACCTGCCCACTTTGCATCACTAAGGGTTATGTCACCTGTTGTTGCTACAAATTGTTGAGTTTAACTGACGTTTTGTGGTCTCTGTTCACTGCGTCTCTGCTGGTCTCTGTGTGGATACACCTAAAGGCTTCTATACAACCACACCCGTTTTTGCAACCAGAGGAGTCATCGTATGCTGGCTGTTAGAAAGAATACAGGTTTATTGCACCTCTACATTGGCTTCACATTTCAGACCTGTAAGCTATGTCCATCTTTCATACACAGTCTATGATATTTACACTGCACAGAACATCACTTTTTTTTTTCCAGCAGGTTTGTATGTGTATGTACCAAAATATAGAAACAACAGAAAACATGGACATATGGAAAGATTAAAGTACCTTTCAGAGACCTGCTTTACCCACAAAAAGAAGCACCTAACCAGCTGAACAAGCATTACTAGTACTCACTACAAGCCAAACAGTTTGCATTTCACTGTGTTCACACTACTGTCTGCCCGTTTTCATTTTAAGCAACTTTATATCCGTTTCAGTCACTTCATTCAATAGATGACTGTTGTTACACAGCATACATCCATAATGTTGTTTTTGACAAGTTTAAAACATATTAAAGATACTTTTTAACATGGATGAATATGAAAATTACACATTATTGGCTTTACTTTATTTGTATATAAAATAATAAATGAATTGAACTAATAAACTGACTTCTAAGCTGATGATTTGCACCCGTCTACTGTGTACCTATTAGGCTTGCTCTCATATGGACACAGGAAGAAGGAAATAAATGAGCTGTATGAAGTGTCTTCCCTGAAACATACTGTTCACATTATGTATTAAAATTAATTTACTGCATTTTTTGACTTTTTATACTGTATGATTTCACAGAGTTTATAATAATATCGAAGCAAACCTGTTCAAGATTGTTAGGCCAAGTAGTCTCTGTCCTGATGGTGGCTCTAGGGATTGTTAAAATGACCCCAAAATGTCAGCCTGCTTTTCTTGGACAGTCCTGTCAGTGTGTCACACTGCATTAAAACCACCTGCTTGTGCTGTTAGCTGACTGCATGGAGAAACCCACAGTACAACAAGGTGTGTACTTGTTTTCATTGCTTGGACCTTTTCTCACTATGCAGCTGAATTTTTATTTTTTTTTAAATTCAGAGTATTTTAACTTTAGCTGCTGCATGGTTTTGAAGTAAAACAAAAGGACCCCATTGCTCAATAACCCAACCTGCCAACAATTTATACAGTAAATATGTTTGGTTATACACCTGAATAACTGAAGAAATGCATTTCTTACAATGTTTTTAGTTAACACTGCAGTTATAAAGATTTTATATAACCTGTGGGTTGTGAGGTTCAGATACATCAATCTAATCAATGTTTTTACCCAGTCAGCATTTGAGCTGTAATTAATCCCTTAATAATTAACCATAACATGCAAATGCAGACTTGATTAATTGTTATAAACTGTTGTGGCTCTAGAGAAAGAGTGGGCTGCTCACTGATCAGACGTTTAGTGTTCCTATGAAGTGTTCCTGAACTTAACATCCTATGACTAAGTGGTAAATGAAAGATTTTAAACTGCCAAGCTTCAAGCTCGACTGAAATTTGCAGCTGCCCACATGAACAAGCCAAATGCCTTCTGGAGAAAAAGTTTTATAGTCAGATGAGACAAAGATTGAGCTATTTAGCCACAATGACAAGAGGTCTGTTTGGAGGAATGAAGCTGAGGCCTTTGAACCTAAAAACACTGTACCAACTGTGAAGCATGGTGGTGGCAGCATCATGCTCTGGGGCAGTTTTGCTGCCAGTGGTACTGGTACATTGCACAAAGTGGGTAGAATAATGAAGAAATTCACCTTCAAATGACTAAAGTCTGAAGAAACAAGACATATTCACAGTTTAAGAATTTATTCATTTAGCAATCAAGGGCCTCAGTAGCATGTGAAAGAACCATACAGAGCCACAACAGCCTGGGACCTCCTCCTCTTCATGCCAGTCACCAGCTTGGTCACACGCTGCTGTGGGATGGCATCCTATTCTTCAACCAGCAATCATCCAATCTAATAACTGACACCAAACAACAGTCAATAGCATGATAAGCTGTTTGGCATTGGCAGCAAAGATCTGGCAAGTTTTTCATGGGCACACACACTCAGCTCTGCTTCTCAACCCACAAATGCATTTTCCTTACAAATGTGGCACCATTTAAGGGGAAATAAACAGGCTTTCCAATGGTATATGATTTATTGCCAAGAAGCATTGTTACAGGGGGAAAAAATCACCCACACACAAATTTTATCACTTTTTGTGCTGTTTAGATAATGTACAGAATATTTATTTTATGCACAGCTGTAACATTAAATAAAATTGATTTCTCTTTCTAAATCTGCATTTCAAGGATAAACAATTTAACTAAAAGATAATGTCGATTAAGAAGTTATTGATGTTGGTACGTATGTTCAGAGGGCATTCCTCCGCATCCTCATCTACAACAGTCCCGTCTTCAGTCCATCTGCACGCTGTCCACGTCCCATTGGTTCGGATGCGCCGGGTTGTGGTGGTCGGCGACTCTGTTTGGACGTCTCTGCTGTCACTTTAGGCCAATGAAAGCGATGGTTGGCTGACGTCCCTTCAGCTGCGCATCAGATTGGTCGGTGTGTCGTCTCGTGGCTTCATAGATGACAGGTTAGTGGTGCTGATGCTGTGACAATGGGAGTCATCCAGATATGCATCATCTGGACCGAGTGTGCCTGAAAGACAGCAGCAACACGCAGGCTCGAGTGATTGTAAAGGGACGGAAAAGAAGCAGTAGAGAAACGAGGAGCATCCTGCTGCTGTGAAAGGGTAAGTTTTACGCCTGGAAAACAAACTGACGTGCCGGGGGGAGGGGGGGTGTCCTCTTAGCTGTTTTTGATGTGAGGTGGGGGGGCTGGGGAATAGCTCTGAAGTAGGTTGTTAGCAGGACTGAAGCAAGGATTAGCAGCTTCTGCCACATTTCTCGCATACATTTAGGATGCGTTTGCTTCTGGCCAGTCGCGCAGCGCTGAGCACACGGCAGCGTTCGTGCAGCGGCTGAAGGAAGGCAGCTGTGAGTCAACTCATCCCCTTGGTCGACTGCATTGCGGAGAGAGCATGCCTTGCAGAATAGCATATGTCAAATATTCTACACATGCCCAAGACCCAGTTCATAATGTTATTGTGATGAAGTCTTGATACTGTTTATCCTGGGATTTCGTTTAATGCATCCAGTCTGATGCACTGGCTACAAGATAAAAATGTGTTTCATCATAGGTTTAATTACAAGAAGATGTCTTTAGCGAAACTATTGGTAGCAGTTGCATCCATTTGCACAGATTTGTAGTGAGTTGCTTTGCATGCTGGGAGTTGAAGTTAAATGAGCAGTATTTAGATATACTTTACCGCAGTTGTTGTTTCTGTTGACAAATGCATTTTGGCTTCCCTCTGTTTTCTAAGTCTAGTGATGGGAGCGTTCAGCAGACAGAAGTTTTTCCAAGAGCTCGCTCATGGTTGCCTGCTGCCTACGGCTCAGCAGGGCCTGGAGCAGGTATGGCAGCTGCTGGTTATCTGCCTGCTCTGTCGGCTTATCTGGATGTTTGGTGAGTTCAATATTTTGGACCCAGTCAGTGTTATCAGCCCTCCATGTTGATCTCTAATCACATGTGCTAACCTTTATTTTTATCTTGCTATGCCAGGTCTCCCTTCTTTTGTGAAACACCTGGTCACAGTGGCTGGAGGTTTCTACACACTCTACCTTTTCTTTGAACTCCACATGATCTGGGTGGTCCTTCTCAGCCTTCTCTGCTACCTCTTCCTCTTCCTGTGCCGCCATTCTACCATCCGGGGCACCTTCCTCTCCATCACTGTGCTTATTTACCTGCTCCTGGGGTAAGAGAGTCCTCTTGTGATACAGTACTGAACCAAAGACCTTCTAGAAGCAAGTCTTGCCATTCTGCTGCTATGATGAAATACCACCAGACATATATTAAAGCACTTTCTTTGAAGCAAATTCTAAATTAGCTTTTATTTCAATGGTAATTGGGACAGATCTAAGACAAACTACTTAGAAAGTTTGATGACTTTCCCCCAATGTAAGGTCTTCAAAGCTTTTACTTCCACCACTGTCTTTTTGATTTTTGATTTTATGGACTCTCCATAAAATCAAAAATATAAATATTATTGTCCATTTTCATCAGGGAGCTGCATATGATGGATACCACTAACTGGCACAAGATGAGAGGTAAGGCAGACACTCTTAAAACCATAAATGTGATTGCTGCTTGTGTACCTTAAAATTCATATTCTGTAATACCTCCTTTTGGAATACACAGACCATTTAAATGTTGCTGCTGTCGTTCAGGTTCTCAGATGGTGGTTGCAATGAAAGCCATTTCTCTGGCCTTCGATTTGGACAGAGGTGTTGTGGCCAGTGTGCCCTCACCCATTGAGTTCATGGGCTATATTTATTTCGTGGGCACAGTCATCTTTGGTCCCTGGATCAGCTTCAACAGCTACAAAGAAGCTTTAGAAGGCCGTAAGCTGGTAAGAGTGATACTATATCTCTTTGATCTGGTTGAGGATTTTTTTTTTTTAATTATCCAGAAAACAGCTGCTGTTTCTTTCTTCTCCTTAGAGCTTTTTGTGGCTTTTAAAAGTGTCAGTTAGCTGGGTGAAGAGCCAGGTCTGCCTTGTTATTTCCAACTGTGTGGCACCCTACCTCTTCCCTTATTTCATACCTGTCTATGGAGACAAACTGCTACGAAGGTGAGGAGAACACGGAGGTATTGTAAACAAATCCCCGTTTATTCTTGACTTACATTATGATTTGCTTTTCTACTAATGTCTCTGTTACCTGCTTTGTTTACAGCAAAAAGAGGAGGAAGATCAGGTAGTTAATCAGCCACCAAACATTGTAGGCATGCCTTCCTCATAATTTGCAGTTTTTTGCACGTTTAGTTTGTTGTTTACCATTTGTGAAAAAACCTTTACTCGCATGCATCAACCCACATCATTCCCCCTCTCTGTGCAGCTACATGTGTACCACACTTTCATCAGCTTGGTGAGACATTAATCAGCACAAGGCAAGTCATTAAAACACTTGTATGAATGTTATGTGTCACTAACATTGCTCTCTTTATCCTAATGCTTCTCAGAGGTACAGCAGCAAAGTATGTCTTTTACTCCTGTGTAGTAGTTACTCCACAAAGTTGGATTTCATTTGAAATTTGATTGTTATATCCATCTATTTCCTTCTGTTTTGGTGTCGCTGCATTAGGTGGTTACTGGCATATGAGAACACGATGTCTTTCCACTTCAGCAATTACTTTGTTGGCTATTTGAGTGAAACTACTACTACTCTCGCTGGAGCAGGCTTCACTGAGGAGAAAGACAACCTCAAATGGTCAGAACTGCATGCACACCTGTTAACATTAAGTGTTTTTTTTTCTTTATTTGCATTTATAACATGCCACGGCCCCTTTACATTTTATTTTGCAGGGATATGACCGTATCCAAGCCACTTAATATAGAGTTTCCACGGTCAATGGTGGAGGTGGTGACATCGTGGAATCTGCCCATGTCTCGCTTTCTGCACACCTGTGAGTTCAAATCTTAACAGCGATTACTCGAAGGCAGCAGCTGTTTTTGTTTTCCGTTGCCATTGTGAGTGTAAGGATGATGGCTCATTTAAACAGACATTCTAATGCCAGCCCACAGATGTTTTTCTCTCATCTCACAGATGTTTTTAAGAGTGCACTGAAATTTGGGACGTTCTCTGCCATAATGGTGACATATACAGCCAGTGCCCTTTTGCATGTGAGTCTGAAATGGACTTCTTCTACAATTACCTGTAAATGTATTTTTGTCAATAAGTGGATTGTTTTGACTCGAGCTCTTATGTCTCACAGGGTTTGAGTTTTCATCTGGGTGCAGTCCTAATATCTTTGGGGTTCATCACATACGTTGAGCACGGTGAGCAGAGTTTGTCCGATGTTTTTCTGTTTTCTGCATTAGAACCTTTCCATTTGGAGAAGGTGCTTAGGTTTGCAGTAATGGCTAATTGCACCCACTGTGAAACACAGTTTCTGTTTACTGCAGTGCTTGTAATTTTCCTCATAGGCTGGAAAAAAGCTCATCTATTGGTTTTGTTTTAATGCACTGGATTTGTTTTGTGTTTTAGTGTTGCGGAAGAGGCTTGCAGCTATTTTTAATGCCTGTATACTGTCAAAGAAATGCCTGCCAAACTGCTCTCACCAGAACAAAAAGGTAATATGCAGCTTCCTCTTCCATCTGTTTTTTTTTTTTTTCAAACAGAAAACCTTTGTTATCATGCAGTTATTATTATTATCAGCTGTGGACTTTTGAGACTTGCATGATTATTAAAGGAATTGAGTACATAGGATCATTTTTGCCCTCACTCAGATTTGAAACAAAGACAAGATTGATAGCCCCCATATAGCTACATATTTAACCCTGTGAAGCCTGAGCCATGAAATAATTGTCAGAAAATTCACTTTTTTCTTAAACCAGTGTGTTTATTAAACCTTCTGACAAATTTAAACAAAGAAATATCAATTTGCATATATGAGTTTTAATTTGTATTATTTTTACAATATCTGGTATTTTTGTGCAATTTATTGCTTAAGGTAGCATTGCATGTGTCTGATTGTATACATTGGGTTTTTCAGGAAAAAAAATCTCACTGATGATGTAAAGGTCTCAAAAACCTGTGTATCAAATATGAGACACTTGGCGTTACAGGGTTAAAGGAAAGAGATGCGAGCATATACTACTGTGCAAAAGTCTCGAGCTACTCCTCACTTCTCACAAGGACTGGGACTTTTTCATAATTTTTGAAAGTGGTCTTGAGCAATAGTTCTCCAGGCTTTCTGAATTTCATAGGGTGCCTTTTTTCACTCATTTTCAGTCCAGTCCTTGTACCTGACCATTTTTAGAGGAATGTTTTCGCATGTTAAGCCACTTATGACCTGTTCCGATTCATTCAGGCATAAAAAAAGACATCTAACTCAAGGGGTGAACCAATTTTGTGTGTACACACATTGGACAACTTAGCAAAAAACTATTTAAATTATATTTTTTGGTGCTTTAATACTAGCTGCAAGAGCACATTATTTATTTATAATTCTTTAGTTAAATCTATGAAAAATGGCAGAGATAACAGTCTGACAGACATAAAATAGTATTTTTGAACCAACAAGATGGTTCCCAAAGACCCAAAGACCTACATCCCCGCAATGTGTCCTCAAAAAAATTGAGGGATTTGTGAACAAGTGGAGGATAAAGGGGGAGTGGAACAGTATCTTGAAAGTTGTTTTCTTAAGAAATAGGAAAAATTCCAGCGAAGACCTGACACAGAACCGGAGCATTACATCATACCCTTCAATTGATCCATATACTGTTCACTGAAGCCTGATCAGAAATGGTCTCAGTGGAAAGGTGGCTGCAAGAAGCCATTCTTGAGGAAGGGAAACAGGTGAAGTATCTGATTGGCAGTTGCTTCCTTTTCCAGCATGACAGTGATCCCAAACACACTGTCAATGCAGTAAGCATACCTGGATAGGAAACCACAGAATAATTCAATTAAATTCAATGTTATTTATATGGCACCAAATCACAACAAGCAGTCATCTCAAGGCTTTTTATATTGTAAGGTAAAAGGTAAAAACAATAAGGGTAAAAACAATAATTACAGAGAAAACCCAACAATCAAAACAACCTCCTTTAAGTAAGCACTTGGCAACAGTGGGAAGCAAAAACTCCCTTTTTACACTAAGAAACCTCCGGCAGAACCAGGCTCAGGGAGGGGCAGTCATCTGCCATGACTGTTTGGGGGTGAGGGGAGGGAGACGGGACAAACGGGACAAAAGAAATACTGTGGAAGAGAGCCAGAGATTAATACTAACTAATGAATAAATGCAGAGTGGTGTATAAACTCATAGAGTGAAAAGAGGTGAGTGAAAAAGAAATGCTCAGTGTATCATGTGAACCCCCCAGCAGCCTAGGTCTATTGCAGCATAAATAAGGGATGGTTCAGGGTCACCTGATCCAGCCCTAACTTTAAGCTTGATCAAAAAGCAAAGTTTTAAGCCTAATCTTAGAACTAGGGAGGGTGTCTGTCTCCTGAATCCAAACTGGGAGCTGGTTCCACAAAAGAGGGGCCTGAAAGCTGAAGGCTCTGCCTCCCATTCTACTCTTAAGTACACTAGGAAGCACAAGTAAGCCAGCAGTCTGAGAGCAAAGTGCTCTATTTGGGTAACATGGTGCTTTGAGGTCTTTAAGCTAAGATGGGGCCTGATTATTCAAGGGCTTGTATGTGAGACGGATTTTATATTCTATTACGGTATATTAAATAGAATTATATTCTATTCTAGATTTAACAGGGAGTCAGTGAAGAGAAGCCAATATGGGAGAAATATGCTCTCTCTTTCTAGTCCCTGTCAGTACTCTAGCTGCAGCATTCTGGATCAACTGAAAGCTTTTCAGGGAGCTTTTAGGACAGCCTGATAGTAATGAATTACAATAGTCTAGCCTAGAAGTAATAAATGCATGAATTAGCTTTTCAGCATCACTTTGAGACAGGATGTTTCAAATTTTAGAGATATTGTGCAAATGCAAGAAAGCAGTCCTACATATGTGTTTAATATGTGCATTGAAGGATATATCCTGGTCCAAAATGACTCGTCACAGTGTTACTGGAGGCCAAGGTAATGCCATCCAGAGTAAGTATCTCTGCTTGTGTGACTATAATGTAAAAAGCGCTACTGGACTTTAATTTCCCTGACGGAACCCTCCCAAAGGGATTAATAAAGTTTAATCTAATCTAA
>JASGAU010407105.1:0-32490 GCA_030220045.1 Australoheros facetus
ATTTGCAACCAGGGAACAACTTCCATCTCAACAAAATCAAAAACATTTAGTAAATGGTGTTTTTCCTCGGTGCCATCCTCGCTTTTCAGTCCATACTTCCAAACCAGAATATTCATTTGTATGGTTGTTTGGCTTCGAGACACTTTGAGACAACGAGACAGGACAAATCAAAATACTTCCTTTTAAAGTGTAAAACTGTAGATAAACTATTCAAAGAAATGAATACAAAGGAACACACTGATGCAGTGACCTGCGAGGAATAGATGTACATCTTTATGTTACTGCATACAAAAAAGTGAACATAAGGTGTGTCTGGGTTGGTTTGGTCTGAGAAGAGCATAAGGTTCACTGTGAGAAAGCATCTGTTGCAACAACGGCCAGGCAGACTGGCTATGTTTAATGAACACTGTTTAATCTAATTTCCCCCCGCATGAGTCAGCTCACTACCCAGGAGGCCGAGCTGCAGGCTCTGTGCCAGAAAACTGCTTACAGTAGCAGCTTAAAACGGTTAGCAGGGCTGGTGAAGGTTCGCTGAAACGCGCTGATAAACCGGACAACGTTCTCTGCAGCTGGGACAGGCAACGAAGCCCTAAAGACTTGATTTTATCACTTGTGAGTAACTTGTTGCAGGGGAAACTATCAGGACATTTGACCTTTTGGTGTGTGTTCACACACAGCCACACAGAGATGAGGCACTCTCAGCTAAAGAGAGATTTCCTGTCAGCCAAGAAATTCTGGAGGCAGCTTTAATCTTCTCAAACCACCAATCAGATAAGAACTGAAAAGACTCCTTCTCTCTCTGCTGAGGTATTTTTCTGATTTAATGAGCTGGCAAGATGCATCTTCAACATCAGGTGTAAGGCGGAAGACTACCTATATTATAAGAATTTTACACCGACACCTTCATACACACACACCGTGAACAGAAATGCAAAGAAGCAGTGAGCAAGCTGGGAATTTCTGTTGTTAAAGATCACGAAGTGTGCCTGAAAACGCTCGCTAACTGAGGAGCGATTCTTTCATTAGCTGCCTTTTCCTCCTGCTTGGGAACATCTCCACAATCGGCTCCTCCTCGTCTGCTCATTTTTGGGGTCAGCGGGAAGCTGTGAGCCGATTCCGTTGTCCAATTGGTTTGTTTTTCTCTGCTGATTTTTCTGCTAATGTCACCTAAATGCTGTGAGAGCACGAGAGCTGCTCTAGAAGCGAGGCTGTTTGCAGCGTGAAACCATGACTCATGTTGATGCCTGCTAAAAAGAGCGTCATCACTGTGTTACTACAAATGACTGACCAGCATTTTCAGAACACATACTCATTTTAAAAAAACATTTCTGACTAGTGCATATTTCTGATGGTGATAATGACCAAGGTGCTCTCCATAAACACATTCAGTGCTTTAGTTTCCTCATTCTTGTAGATTGAAACATTTAAAAAAAAAAGGGGGGCGGGGGGAGCTTGCTCTTTATTGAGTTGCTGCACTAGAAGACTGCTTTTACATAAACCGGGTCATAGGGAAGGGTCAAAATCAAGGCACAGACTTCTCTACTGTCCTTTTCCTCTCTCCTACTGTCTGCTGCAGCAGCTTAGAGAAGTTTCTAGAAGGCTCTGTCGACTGCCATCACCGTCAATCCTCTACCAAACAGTACCCGACTGTCGGCCCTGTGAGCTTCAGCCTTGATGTGTCAATCCAGTGGATATCTTTCCCTCACCCTCCCTTCCTCTTCCTCTCCCCTGGGACCTCTCACACTCTCTCTCCTGCATCAGTAGAAAGCAGTAGGTAAAAAAAAACAACAACCTAAAAGCAGCAGTGATGACAAAATTTCACCTTTGCTCCTCTATCTCTGAATTCAATCAGATCCATTAATAGCCCGACACGATCACACGGAGTCCGAAAAAACGTGAAACGTCTTACATGTGAACAGCTACACGAGCGGTAAGGGGGAAAGGTACTTTTTAATCGCTTCAAACATCCTGTTGCCTATTAAACATCCCATTCACAGCTCACAGGATAACAACATCAACACTGATGCTTTGTTTTCCTTTCGTTATTTGACCGTGTGTGTGTGTGTGTGTGTGTGTGTTTGGGGAGCTAGAGTCCTACCAGATACTTCAAATACACGCTGAAGGGATCAGCGAGGTCACACAGGAGTGGAGAGTGACCTCACACCGGTAATGTAAACTCCCACCGTTTCCTCTCTGATCACATCTGTTTAAACACAGACCGCCTGGCAGAACACCGGCTGCTGCTTGTGAAAATCTGGCATGTTTCACCTTCAATACTGCCTCAAAGCTTCCATCAGTTTTGCACAAAAGCACATCATTGCTGATTAAACAGACTTTGCTTTTAAATTTTCATGTATACAATTTCTATTTTGCCAAAAAGAATCAGACCAAATTTGATTCCCTTAATTTAAAAAAAAAAGAAAAAAGGGGGGGGGGCAAAATCAGCAACTATCACAGTCTGGACCAAGCCCAGCTCTTAGGGTAGGGGTGGACAACTTTTTCTAATTAGGTCACTGTATTTAACACACACATTTGCTGTCTCCATTAGCAACTGACATTCAGATTAATCAGGCCAGACGGGGAAACCACTGCTAAGCAGCTCATCACACTGGGATAATTTATCAATATCAAGTGCAGTCTAGAGGATGTGACCACTTATACAGGCATTATTTAGTGCTTTGGCTCCAACAGCCACACGCCAAATGCAAAGACAACAAATAACTTGCGCGCACACACACACGTACGCACGCACACACACACGCGCGCGCGCATACACAGGAGATTTCAAAAGATATCTCCAAATAGCACAGATAGAATTTTCGAAGTGTTTCACAAAAGTAGTTTTGTGTTTTTCGGCAGGGTCGGCCATGACAACCATGAAGTGATGAAAGAAAAAGCGCTGCTGCAGTGCATTTGAAGAGATCTGAACTCATATTTTACAGCCCATGGAATGATAACGTACCAGTTTTTTTTTTTATATTTACACACATTATCAGCTCCTTTCTTTCCTGCAGCAAAGTCCCATCATGTATGTTTTGGAATGAATTAATACTCCCACTCGTCTGTTTTCATGTCCAGGTAGTTGAGAATGTTCTGGGCAAACTTCACCGCCTGCTTCCGCGCCATCTTGGTTGTCTCGTCACCCTGTGGGTCAACGGCGTCCAGCGCCAGCAGCTGTTTAGTGAGCAGCTCCTCTAGGATCATGTAGCTCTTGTCAACTCGCTTGCCATCGAAGCCCAGGACTTGGGCCTGGAGGTCTGACAGGCTCCCCAGAACCTGCCACACAGCTCGATGTGATGGGTGCTCATTGGGGCCCGGCTGGCGGCGAGCTAGTGCTTCGCGTAGGTCTAGGAAAGTGATGATTGCCTGGACTTCCACTACGGCACGGCGACGGGCCTCTCTGATGCACGGGTTCTTAGCCGTGTCCACCTGGTCCAGTTGAGTGAGAAGACTCTGCAGCTCAGCTTTGGGTCTGAAGCTGAGGTCACCCATCGCACAGTGTCGCAAGATGCCTTCTCGCAGGTGCGAGATGTGAGCTCGCACACCCTCGATCTCGCGGATAGAGTTGTTCTGTGCCAAGTCGTACCTATATGGAAGAAAAGAAAAGAAAAACAAAACACTGAATCAGTGCTTGAAATTTGCTCCCTTCTACCCCTCATGATCAGACATTGACCCTAAACAGACAGAATCCCTCTGTTATACCTGCCAGAGGATCGTATCAGTATCTTTATAGTTTAAATCACTCTTTTATATGTACTTTCCTAAAAATGTACCCACCCTTACATCTTAGAGGGATACCAACTCGAAAATGTGACTTACTCCATTTTAGGGGAGCAATATTTTTTTGACCCCTGCAGTGAACTCATCCATCCATTTCACCGACTTGTTTATTTTCAGCTCACATGTTATAAAATGTTAGCTCTAAAACTTTGGCAGCATGAATGAACTGTGAAATTATTCCGATATTTCATGCATTAAAAAAAAAAAAATGAATCAAAGTATCAATGAAAAACAATCGGTCGTGAAAATGTTTCGCTGTAGCACTAATCTGCAGCGGCTTTACGAGTGACGCCTACCTGCGTGTGTCATCTCCCTCCCCCTCCAGGTCCAGATGTTTCAGCAGCCCGTTTATCTCCTCCACCACCTGTTTCCTGTAATTTCTGATCACTGCGTTCCCAGAAACATCCAGAGCGTCCAGCTCTACTTGCATCTCTGTCAGGATGCGCGACAGGTGGGCACAGCTGTCCCTCCCACTCAAACCCATCAGCAGGGCCACCAGTTGACTGCGGGCCACGCTCACCTTCACCATCACCTGGTTGATGCAGTTCACGGACTCGTGGGTGTCTCCCGATAGCGGCAGGGAGAGGGTCTGCTGCTGCGTTCGCCCTTCAATCACATCCTGCACAGCGCACAGGCGTGTTAGCGCCCGGTAGCGCGCTTTGCGGAGAGGCACCCTCCCTTCGGTCTTGACCTGGGTGAGCCTCAGCACGAGCTCCTGCAGAGCATCCACTAGCTCGTCGTTGATCTCTGCCACACCCCCTGATCGTTGTGGAGCCACCACACGCTCCTCCACCAGCTGCCGCGCCTCGTTACTCAGCTGTTCGATGGCCAGCCGGGAAGGATGGGTGGCGTTCTCCTCTAGATAACGCAGTAGTCCCTCCACCTCCTGTGCCGCTCTCTTTCGTGCCCCCTGCAGCTCCGGTTTGCCCTCTGTGTCCACCTGGTCCACATCCAGCAGCAGGCGGGTCAACTCTCGCTCCAGACGCTTGTAGTCCCGGTCGTTCTGAAGGCCGCTGAAGGTGCAGACCTGCGGCCCGAGAGACGCCACCTCCTTCTGTACCTCATACAGCCGCATCAGGGCAGGGTGCTGTGGATGATATGGTGGCTGCTGCTGCTCCATTGAATGTTGCTGCTGCTGCTGTGGACCACCATGGTCCATCCTTTTCCCACCATCAAAGGGCTTCCCAAACAGGCTGGAATAAAAAGCAGCAGGAAAGGAAAGTCAGAACAATGAATAACAAGGACAATCAGATCCTCACTAGAGCCAACATTGCTGTCTGCAAGCCAGCACTAGTTGAATAGGACCCACCCTACCAACTGATATCTGGAGCCCTGCAAAGCTGCAAAGACAAACTCTGTAATCACATTCAGGCACTGAAATCTTAAAGAAATCAAATAGAATTTAGAACACTAAAGCAGGATATAAATGCAATTGGCCCTGCTCTCATGGTAATTGACATGGAAATAATGTGTTTGTTGTAAGGTTTGTGTTTTGCTGCGTGGAAACTCCTGCATAAAGTAGGAGTGACCTTCTGACACAGTCAGGAAGGCAGTTATGAAGCACTGGAAGCTGACGCCCACTGGCTCCCAAAAACAATGAATTATTGCTTCCCGAGTTTGCGGACACATTCTGTCATGTTTTATCGGAAATCCAGCCTGGGGGCTAAAGCGTCATTAGCCAGAATGATAATCTGTGTTTGGCATGAGCAGTCCCGACAATGTGCAGCCTTACTTCTATGGATCTGTCACGTCACTGCGGAGACTCAACCTGCAGAACCAGTTTCCAAACAGCTCATTTGTTCCTGATTCCTTGTAGCCTTTCAGTCAAACAGTAACTCTCAGGGGGATTTTTGCAGCCAATACTAATGTCGTCTGACGCTAGCATCGCAGCCATTAAAACACATCTCAAAGGATTAGTTGAACTCATTTTCTTGAGTATTGTGACAATCTGTAGTGTGCAAAAATCTTGAGCCATCCCTCATTTCTTTATATTTTACTTCCAAGGAGCCAGACTTTTTTGTAATTCTGTAAAGTGGACTTGAACATTAGCCTGGTTCTCCAGGCTTTTTCAATCCAGTCCAGTTCAGTCCTGACCATTTTCAGAGGAATGTTTTTGTTTGTTTGTTAAGCCACTTAACATTGATCTATGACTCATTCAAGCATTAAAAAAGGGCATCTAACTGAAAGGATGACCCAGTTTTGTGTCTACGCTTAACAGACAATCAGCAAAGAACCAATTTTAAATTGTATCTTTAGGTACTTTGTTATAAACTACAAATCTTTTGTTGAATCTACAAAAAAAAAAATGCTAAAGATAACACAGTTTAACAGGAATAAACAGGAATAAAATATTATTTTTGTACCAACAAGGTGATGTCTAAAGAGCTATTAGGTAAAAACTTGGCATATCTCGGCATGGTGTGCAGTCTGTCCTTAAGAAAAGTGGACAAATGGAGGACAAATAAGAAGTGAAAGGCCTAAAAAAAACTGTAGCCAATGTCCTGGAAGCCATGTCCTTAAGAAACAGGAACATAATCCAGCAAAGACCTGAAACATGCATCTGGCCATTTAATTGATTTATCCACTGAAGCCTCATGGTCTCAGTGGAAGGGTGGCTGTCAGGAAACAGGCCGAAAAGGCTGGGTTATGCTGAATTACACAAGAACTGGACTGAAAAATCGCTGCCAACAGGTTTTATGGAGTGATGAATCCAAATTTGAAAATGTTGGTTCAAATCGTCATCAGTATGTATGAAAGAGGTCAGAGAGAAGTACAACAATGAGTGTCTACAGCTGTCTGAAGAGGCTCTGTGCACAGCTGCATTTTTCAGCACGACACTGATCTCAGACACACTGCCAAAGCATTAAAGCATACCGGGACAGAAAACGCACACACAGTGGAACACTCCCAGTCATGGATCGGCCTCCCCAGAGCCCAGACCTCAACAACTGTACTGAAGCAGTGTGGGATCATCCTGACAGAGACCAGAACAAAATGCAGCCAACATCCAAAGAAGGGCTTTGAATGTCCTTCAAGAAGCCTGGAAAACTATTGCTGAAGACTGATTAAAGAAATGATAAGAAAGCTGCCTCAGAGAGTTCAGACTGTGTTGAAATTAAAATGGTCCGACCAAATATGACCTATTTCCTGTATTCCCAGCAAATAATAAAGAAATGATGACTGGATAAAGACTTTTGTACAGTCCTGTACATTCCAGAGCAAAAGCTCAACCATAAATGTTATTTTTATCATGTTCAGTTTTTCATGGGTCAACTGTATTTTTATAACTGAGGTCAAAGATTTAAGTGGTTGTGATTACAATTTATATAATAGCTGGGATGCACACATGCACATATATCAGCTGAAATCAGTCCTGTTGGTAGCAAATTAGATGCTGATTATAACCAAAAGGTTCCAGGAATAAAAAATAGAAAACAAATGAATAAAACCTTACAACTGTAATTTTTCACGCACACGTTCAGCGTGCTTGCAGTGCGGCGGCTATTTTTACACCGCTCTGTGGAAGTTCCATTATGTCCCCTTGTATTTGTGCCTCTGCGATGCGTGCTGGATCTCCTCCAGTGTGTCAAAACAGTGATCCTTCAACTTGCTTTTCATTTTTGAGAAGTGGACGGAGGCAACAAGTAGGGCAGGTGGTGAGCGAAGTGCTGATGTGGCCTAGAAACTCTCCTCTAAGCCGGCAGATGATTGCACTGAGGCCCGACCACAGCGCCTGCCGTTTCTTCTAAATGTCTTCCCTCAGACGCCTCATGAGTGGCGAATATAGACTCTTCTACTGTAGCCAGAGACACAGCTCTCAACACCAGCAGTGACCTTTCACATGACAGGAAGGTCAGTTTGAAACAGAAGTTGATGTTTGCTCACTGGAGGAAATCTCAGAGCAGATGGCCCAAGTGGTCAGAACAGGCGAGCAACCTAAAAACAGCAGCCAGCCTGAAAACAGTCCACGCATGCCTGAGAGGATGATCTTGAAGGGGAGACTGACCAAATATGAATCAACTGAACATCAACGCTGCGCTTGTGAACGTGCAAAGATATCATGTTAAAGAGCTCAAAGAGTTTAACATTCAGCAGTACCCTTATTTTACCAGGACATGACAATAAACACTGATAACATGATCCCAAACCCACTGAAGTTAATCAGTGTAAGAGCTCTTAAAAGGCAAGCTGAGGAAAATTTGCTTCTCTATCTTTATATTAAGAAACATAAACCCTGATCAGCCCAATGACAGCCCAGCTATAGACGAGAACAACTTCCCACATAATGTACTCATATGAAATTCTGTCCTTACAACTGCGAGAAAACAAATGAGGTTAACCTACATTTTGTCTCAACAAGACAAACACCCACATGACAACCACTGGGAGCACTGCAGTGTGTTTCTATGAGATACATTGCCTGACGTGACTGTGATGGTGCTCTAATCCACATAAAAGAAAGGATCCAGGCTCCTTGCAGTGTGGCTGCCCATCGAGCTTTTAATACAGAGTAGAAAACAAATGCAGCTGACCAACACCCAAAATGTAAAACGGCTCAGAGCGCCTCTACAGCCAATCTCCACACAGGAAAGATTCGGTCAGTCGGCCTCATTAAATGTGTCACAGGTGCCTTGAGCTGTGGAATATATTCCAAGTTTGGCTCTTAGAAAAATGCCATCAAGAAAGAAAGAAGCATCTGCCTTTTAGTGGGATTAATAACACGGCTCTCGTGAGGGCTGAAAAGATCAAATCATCTTCTTTTCTTTTTTAAGTCCAAAAAGCTTTTCCAAAGCTTTGCCGATCTCCAACGTGAAGATTGGTGGGTTTTTTTTTTTTTTTTAATCACTTTAAGTGGATCATTTACACATTTGACTATAACACAAAATCAGACCTGAAACAAAACCTAAAACAGCCACATAAAAGACAGAAAGAACAACAGATGATGACCCGTTTCACCCCTCTTTGTTGTATTTGTGTAATCCTTTTCCTGTTGTGTTGTAGTTGTGCACATCTTTAAGGTTTTTTTTGTTGCACTTTTACTAATGAATGTGTCTATTTTAGACCTTTGAGTCCACCTTTTTTTGGTTATTTTTCCTTTCTCCTTGTAGTTGTTGTACCCTAACCCTATACTTGCACTTTCTCAAAATAGTTTTTGGGGTTGAGCTGCTGGTTTGTGGCCCTTAGTAGACATTCTGAGCATCTCTGTAGTTATTCTGCACCTCGCTGTGGTTGTTTCAGATCTTGGGAACATCGTCGATCAGTTCCTGGGGGTCCTGCAAGTCATTAAATGTTGACTGAACTGTAACAAAGTACAGAAACGCAAAGCCTTAAACATGGTTACGAAACAGGCCCTTCAGTGTTGGGGATTTTTTATGTGTGCCTTTTTGTAGTATCTTATTATCGCTGCAGATGTTTTCTCAAATTTGTGGAATGTTCGAGTCTTTCTAGTCACTTTGTATGAAATTTGCATCTCTTTGTAGCAGTTTTGTTCCACCTTGTAGTCATTTGTGTATCTCAGTTTTTTTAGTAGATAAAATGAACTGTTCAGAAATTACTTTCTGTTATAAAAGATCCCCACTTAAATCCTCTGCTCTGACATTATGCTAAATACTCCAACAAACATGAATGGAAACCTCCACCAGCAGGACTGTTGCATATAAATACCGTAGCTCCCAATCTCATGTTTTGTTATCCAAAGCATCTATTAGGCTTATTAGGAATACGCAGGATTATGTATCAATGTTCCCTAAAGTACTTTTATGTAATAGGACGAGGGGATGGGCATTTCCAGATGAGTGCACGCCGGGCCAGAGTATTTATTAGGATAATCTCAGCAAAATCCACTCCAGCATGGCAAACAGCCTGAATTAGTTTGAGCCAAGACGGACAAGGCTGATGTGATGGTCTCAAAGCGAAGGGCAGGTTGCCTCCATCGTGAATCAGTCCTCCCCCAAATGAGTCTCGCTGCATGAAGGCTGACCGAGCTGCAGGTGACATGCATGCAACACCTCCTGCTTTATCTCCCCCGAAGCGTTCGAGCTCCTTCCCCGACTCGCTTGCATGCCTGCCGGTGTTCCTGCACGGCTTTGCGCATTATGTCACCGCAGAAAATCCCGTCCTACCGCCCGCCGGCGAACCTTTCTACCTTTGAGAGCCCATGCATACTGCCGGAGCTGTACTACAATCAGCCCAGATACCACACCCCCAGATCTCGACAAAACGACTCAAATCTTCTCCAGAAGCTGTCAGCTGCACCCTCGCACGCACACACACATACACATGGACAGACGCACGCACGCACACACAACAGCATTCCTCTCACCTTTTCAAAACCCCGAACACATTCGCGCACATTTTTACGGATATCTGTTTCCATCAGCCAAAGCAGGGCGGCTCGTGGAGGACAGAGGCATCCAAAGGGGGTAAAGCCAAAATCCGGGAGGTTTCTCTGCTCCTCCGCCGGTAAGCTTCAGCACCCAGAGACTGTGACTGACTGCGGTCGGGCTGCTGCTGCTGCTGTTGCTGCTGTCGCCCCTCCCACAGCCTAAACAACCAGATTCCTCCGCTGCCCTTTAAAACAACTTTAGTTTAAAAATAAATACACAACCGAGGCTCACATAATGATTAACGTGAACGAGCCGTTACCTAAACCGGTTTTCCACGTACACTTCTCTGTGAGTGCCATTGTTAGTGTGTGAAGCTAGCTACTGATGATGATTACCTGACACAGCCCCACCTCAGCCAAATTACTCTGGCTTTTTTTCAGTCTGAATGCATAAACACCACTCCAGCTCTTTACCGGCTTCGCTCTTACCTGCATAGCCAGCGTACAGCCATCGGAACTGTTGCAGAAAAGTGCGCACCTCCTGCGATTAAAGCTAAACATTAGCCTACCTAGCTACCTTCTAGTACTTACTTTCCTGTTCACGAGCATAAACTAACGCGGCGTTTGTCTTTCTTCGATTATATTGAATTAACGCTATTTTATCGGCGCTTTGTTGATGAAACATGAGTCGATGTTTCGTTAACACATGACAAATCAGTACAAGTGTAAAACAAATTACATAAACGTGTTAACACTCGGATGAATAGCTTTACTAGTTCTAACGTTGTGTAAGTTTTTGTCGTCCAACAATAGGTGCGCTTCTTTCGGTCGTAACGCCGTGTCGTTTGTGTGTACCGGTGATTTCCGATGCTTCTGTGTGGTTTCGATGTGCAATATCTTTGTTTAAATGAGTAAATAGTGTGCTGTCAACATAATTTATGAAGGGCTTATATATAAAATAAAGAAACTACTTATTTTGCAAGTAGCTTTATGAGTCTGCGTTATTGCATCTTCATTATAATCAATCCAGTCATTTTTGGACACTATCTTTATAGAACTATAATGTTATATTTGATGCAGTTTCCATAACAAAGTGAATATGCTTAACATTTAAAAACCAAAGTATCAGAAAAGGGTTCTTATACACAAGCTTATATGTTGCGTTTGTTTTGTGAAATATTGGATGCTTTATGACCTTAATCATGAAGGTCGCGATACTGTGTCCAGAGGGAACTCATTCAAATTTAAAGAACCTAATTGAGCATTTAGTCTACAGTATATCATTCAGAGAATATTATGGGTCCGAGATGAAACCGATAGAAGGGTTGGACTGAGAGAAAACGGCACAGTTAGGTCTGTGACTGATCTGCACAGATGTGGATCTGTAATGACAAATCCGCATCTGTATTTGAAGAGCTCTCAGGATGGGGATGCAGGTTCTGCGCCTACTCCAGCTACAACAATCTCCACGCCAACAGTTAGGAACACAAACAGAACTTTGGGAGCTCCTTGTATTGTTTTGGAAAACTACAAGACGATTGCAGTTCCACCCCAGTGAAGTTTCCTATTTAAAGATCAGATGATTTCATTTAAATCATTGTTTTAAACTGAGACAAATGGCTATTTACTGGTTTCTGCGGCCTTTGCTGCTTATTTCATGTAATAGATAAATAAACAAATCGATAACATAGAAGTATATTTATTCCTCACATTAACTTTTATTTAGGCTCTTTTTGTGTTCTTACATGTATTTATTTATACATATCTGTTTGTAAGATAGAAGATCTTACCCTCACGAAGTACCATTGTATCTAGTAGACATAAAACTTTTGGACCTTTCATTGGAGAATTTCTTTTCTTTCTGTTTTCCCCTTTATTTATTTTTGTCAATTTTAAGTAAATCCGGGATTTGCCGGTGAGATTTCCGAGCGCACCCATGCGCCTTGCTGGGCTCACGTGACCAAAATGGCAGGCCTGTCTCGGAGAAGGACCCGAGCCCGGTGAAAGTTTGGTTCAGGGAGCTCGGTCCTGCGCCCTGTAACGGTGTTTTAACCTCTGTAACGGTTTTTTAGCGTGATTTATTCAGTTTAAGTTATTCGTTTTTGTGTCGGTTGGTAAAAATGGCCGCCAGGACAGCTGCAGCAGCGGGACGGTCGTTGTGTAGGAGCTTCTGTCCTTCCAGCCTCCGCTTATCTGCGGGCAGCAGTCGGCTCTGCACACAGGTCGCCCAAAAGGACAAGCCAGTAAAGGTTCGCGTAATAATAATAATAATAATTTTTAGCATTTTTAGAATGTGTGCACTGACAGGCAGCTAAAGGCCCGTCACATGTTCGCCGCCACCATTTTTAATAAATCTTATGCCTAAATTAAACTGTTTTTAAAATGTTGCAAGAACTAAACTGTTATTGACCAAATAAGTTGCAGTACTGTAGGCTTTGTTAGGGTTAAACTGGTATAATGCAGCACGTTTTAATGATGCAGCTGTAGTGTGAGTTTTTATGGAAAATAATTGTTAGCAAATTTAAATATTAATCGTTTAAAGTTTTATGTTAAACCTAAAGTGTTCTGCAGCACGCATTCTCAAATAGGTCAGTTATATTATTTCATTTAATTTTTTAACTGTATCAAAACAACATATTTAATAGATTAAACGTTAATATTTGTGCATTTGTTGCTGCTTTTATTTATTTATTTATTTTAGTTTCCCAAATCATTAAGAAAATAAGTTTGTAACTGCAGATGTTAACCTTTTAATGATATGTCTCTCTAAAAATGTTAGGACTTGAATATAAATATGCCTTGATATTCCTGTCAGTAATCAGACTGGAATTTGCTGAGCCAAGTTCATCCAGTGTTTTGTATTGTTGTACCTCTTTTTTTGGTCTCTTAGCCCTGGATGGTCTTTTATTCCTCACTGCTCTTCCCATCTTGAAGTCTGCTCAGTAATGATAAGCTGCTTGCTTAGGCTGCTGCTCATTTAAAGTCACATGACATGCATCAGTGTTTACTCAGCTGGGTTTCAGTCTACCCAAGCCAAGTCCTAAACCTGACTTAAAGGATTTTTCCAGTTGATTTTAACCTGGTGCATTTCTTGTCAGTGTGGATGTAGTGGCTCTGTTGGTCATGCTAACTGGAATTCAAACTATGTGAAATTTGTGTCTGATAAGCTCATCGCTGTCATATGTGGAGATTAAAGGGAGAGTAAGTCTGTATTTGGGACATTGGGAGGCTTCTGTGATGCAGCACTCAGCTTTCGTCCTTAACACCCTATATCTTTCCAGTTAAGTTATTTTCATGCTGCTCATCTGCTGTCTAAACCCATCATTACAGGAGTTTCGTTTTTCTTTTAAATCTGTAGAGATCTGCCTATAGACCAGAACCCAGCTCCACACACGACTGGGTCGGTCCACCAAACCGTCTCTCAAACCTGCGGCCGATTGTTTACCACATCCCTGAGAATGAAACGGAGCTGGAGAAACGGCTGAGGAACCTGAGGCAGGAGACAGAGGACTGGAACCACAACTTCTGGGCTAAACAGAACATCACCTTTACCAAGGTGACTGAATTTTTTTTTTTTAGTTCAGGGACTGGGCTGAGAAAACTGGTTTGTGCAGAAGCCTCATTTGTAGGTGGGGTGAAAAGCCAGTCCACAGGGAGTCCAAATGGGGGTTCTGACTAAAAACGGGGGAGCATAGTGCAGACGGGCTCTCGAGGGGCATTCATAGTGTCGCCCTTAACAGTTGATATGTAACAAGATACACGCACAGTGTGGGGAAAACAGTTAATCAATCGCCTGCTGAAGTTGTAAGTTTGCTTGCTTCCAAAGAAATCGACTCTCTAATTTTTATGGTAGTTTCATTTTAATGCAGCGAGAGAATATCAACCAGAAATCCAGAAAAAACACATTACATAAAGGTTATAAATTGATTTGCATGCATAACCCAGCCCACATGTTGCACACAGATTATAATCGATCAGTCAATAACAGATACTCCTGATCTCAACTCGTGTATTAAGCACACTTGTCCACAGAATCAGTCTTCCATTCCAACCTCTCCACCACCATGGGTAAGACCAAAGAGCTGTCAAAGGATGTCAGAGACAAGATTGTAGACCTGCACGAGGCTGGAATGGGCTACAAGACCATCTTCACCGCATTGAGGTACTAATGGAGGGGGTTGTGTACCATAAATTCTTGGATGAGAACCTCCTTCCCTCAGCCAGAACTGAAGATGGGTCATGGATGGGTCTTCCATCATGCGGTGACTCAAAACATACCGCCAAGGCAACAAAGGAGTAGTTAAAGAAGAAGACATTAAGGTCATGGAGTGGCCTAGCCAGTCTCAGACTTCAGTCCTACAGATAATCTGTGGAGGGAGCTGAATTTTCGAGTCGCCAAGTGGAAGCCAAGAAACCTGAAGGGTTTAGTGAGTTTCTGTAAAGAGGAGTGGGCCCAAATCCCTCCTGTGCAAACCTGGTGACCAACTACAAGAAACATCTTATCGCTATGGTCACCAACAAGGGCTTCTCCACCAAGCACGAAGTCATGTTTTGCTTGAGGATCAAATACTTTGTAAGTGAGCAAACTTACAAATTCAGCAGGAGATCAAATAATTATTTCCCCCACTGTAGTTGCATAGAAAAATATTAGAAAGGTGTGATATGAGTAGTTCTTTAGAAGCCATCTGACCACCTGACAAGCAGTTTGGAAGAGAATAAAGCTCATTTAAGATTAGTTAAGACTGCTCTGCCCTTCTGACACTAAGCTGAAAGGTGGGGGTGGGGTGGGGGGGGGTGAAGCAAGCGTAGAAACGTTTGGTTCATTTTGGTGCAGGTGATTCAGGGTATGAATAAGAGGGGGAAGTTAATGTACCTGCAGAAAACCCCTTGCTACAAAGAAAGTGGTGCATTTAGTCTTTGTACAGAAACTGAAGTTAATTCCTAAATTGCACACCATGCATGAATTGAAAATTAATATTTTGAAGAAAATTCATCTGCAGCTACTAAAAATACGCCAGACGAACAGTCCCTGTGGATGTTAGTTCATTTCATAAAACTAAAATGGAAATTAAAGACGAGATGAATTCCACTAACTACTTTAGCTTCCCTACCAACTCCCCACTTTAGTATCACACTGTCATTTCCATCGTTATTAATGGAGACTGGAATAGCAGTGGATTTTATTAATCTCTGCACGCTGAACTTGTGTAAAATCCTTTCACCAGCAGAGGGCAGCATTGCACAACAAATTTTGCCATTAGGTGCCAGCTACTCCTGAGAGACCGAAGTTAAGACGGTGTTATATGTTCCGGCAAATCAATTTTAAAATTGTGTTGTGCAAGAGATTTAGGCAGTCAAAATAAAGTAGTATGCTAAAGGAGAGTATTGCAGTTCAAATGTTTTTGATTGGTTTATTTTACAGAATCAAAGAAAGCCTTATTAAGTCTGACCCAGTACTGTGTTTACACACAACATTGCTTGTTGTGCGTAGATACACAGCTGACTTACTGACCCCTTCTGTTTGTGTGTGTAATTCAAAATTAGAGTTAAAGCTTAATGGATTTTCTTACACACTCTGCAGGAAAAAGAAGCTTTCATTATTTCACACCTGCAGGCAAAAGGCTTGACTCTGCGTGATGAGGACGGTGAGGACATGCAGTCTTTTCTACATACTTTATACTGCTGGCTCAGTCTGCACTCATTCAGTCTTTTTTTTACACACTGCTGGAATTGCAGCCTGTCAGTTACTTTTGTAGGAGATTGATCACCAAGAGCATCTATTCGATAAATAAAATGATTGTTTTTTTCTTGCAACAAACTAAAGCGATTCCCACGCCTCCTGTATTAGGCTATGGGTGAATTGTCAGAGCCGATCATAAAGAATAACTTTGTGCAGTTTAAAGCTTCAGAGCTCCAATGTGCAGCTGTGACTTAGAGATAAACAGCAATGAAATTACACTCTGAGCTCTCGAGATGATCAAATCACTAAATTCTTGATTGATTTATTTTTTGGGTGGCATTTCTCTCTTGTTAGCAGCACCAGTGTTCCATTTTACTCTGGATCTCTATCATCCATCCCTGTGATAATGTCTCTGATTGGAGGAGGTGGTGCTCAGTTGATCAGTTTTGTGTAGAAGAGGTGTCAAATGACATGAAACACCCGTTTTTATGTGAGCGCACACAGAGCCTGAAGCAGAAAGCCTGAGTTACCAGAGAAAGTTGGTAACCATTTTTGTGATTCCTGTTATTCTGAGTGGGGCTTTAGGTCAAGCGAGATAACACAAAATAACCCTGACTGTGTCGAACTTGCTTCATAGGCTGCCTGTCAGGAGACACGGTAAAGAGCAGTGTGTTTTTGTAACAGCTGGTGATTTGTAAGGGAAATTTATCCTAATGAGAATATAATGGTCTGCTGTGAACTCTCTCCTTCGCTCAGGACGACGGCGGTCCCTGAGCAGCGAAGAGATGGCCGTGTTTTACAAAAACTTCCTGGACAAAAACAGACTGCGACACGCAAATTACAACAAGTGAGTTGTTTTGTGCTCCCATGGTGCCGCTGGCTGGGTGCGCTTTCACTGCACCGTACCACCTCATCTACAGAGACCAACAAACATGGCAGACTGTGAAGAAGTAGCTTTTTGTGAATTAGCATTGCAAAGTGGCTGACTTGTCTTCATGCTGGCAAAGCTTTCTGCCCACACACATCACCTCAGCAGCATGCGTGGGATTTAAGCTCTAACTTTTAATTGTTTGTTGTTGTTTCAGATTAAATCACATCATAGAACAAATGTTTCCCTTTTTTCCCCTTCAGGTGTTGTTGTGTATTTTCCCATTTGAATCTTTATATTAAGCACTCACCACATCACATTTATTACACGTTGCAATGTGAAATATTGTTCTTTTTTATGTATCCAGGGAATGGTACAGACGTAACTTCACCATCACCTTGCTCATGGCCCGAGTCACCCTAAACAGTGTGTGGAGGACAGTTACTGAAAGACACAGCAGCAAGAAAAATGGCACTCCTACGAGCTGATACTGACTCAAAATATTCCTGTCCTCCTATTAAAAGCTTTGGCTGTGTTTTTGTGTACTTCTGTTACTGCGTCTTGTTTCTTCAGGCATCTTCATGCAGATTATTCTGGAAAAAGCTGCTTAACAGACTTTGGATTTTTGGTATTTTATGAACACTTGTTTAATTATGAGGTTTTGTTATAAATTAAACTACTCAGTGATTGATACAGTCAACAAAAATAATTTTTGGATTAATTTAATTATTCCATGTGATCATTTAAGGTATTTTTTTTTTATAGTTTTATGATATGGACTATTATGTCATGGTGTCTTTGCCGTAGAGTTTTTTTTTTGTTCTCCAGGACTGAAACTGTTAAAAAAGGCATAAAACTCAGATAAAACACACGAGCCGTTTAACAGTGTATACCTCTGCACACAGGTAAGAAAACACTGAAAGATGTAGACTTATTTCAAAAAACAAACACTGAGTTAATGGTGATCCCAGTCGGAATTCCTCATATTTATCTGGTGAACTGAAAAAGTTGTTTTCCAAAAGAGGACTGAGCTGCAGTCCCTGAGGAAGCAGCAGCTCATTTATCACTGCATGCTGTCCCTTTAGCTTATATTCTCTAAAATGTGACTTAACTGTAATGTAGTTGGTTAATACATGAAACATTATCAAATGAGTTGTGAAAAAAAAAATTAGAATAATGTGGTCAAAATAAACAGGTGGAGAGGTTAGTGTGTTGGGGGCAGGTGCAGATGGGGTGGGACACAGGAGAAAAGTGAGAGTGTGTGCTTCTCTGTTTCTATGCCATATTTAAATGATCAGTCAGCTAAAAGGTTATGCATCCACCATCTGTTCACAAGCGCACACACACACTCCCTGTGTCTGCGTGGGCTTTCTCCAGGTACTCCAGCTTCCTCCCACAGTCCAAAGACATGCACTTAGTGGGGTTAGGTTAATTGGTGATTCTAAATTGTCCACAGGTGTGAATGGTTGTCTGTCTGTTAGCCCTGCGACAGGCTGCCAACCTGTGCAGGGTGTACCCCACCTGTCAACCTATGACAGTTGGGAAGAGGCTCCCGCCTGACCGCATCCCTGAATTGGATGAGTGGAAAAATGGATGGATGAAAGGTTATCCGTCTAAATGCTGAATTTGAATCCACCAATCAGCTTGTTTGTGATTGGTGGCTGTGTTTACTTTGCTCCCGCCAAATGAGTGTGACACAGAAGAAACCCTGCTGAGCTACCCCAAAACCACAGGCTGCCTGTAGGTCCCAGCAACAAACTTTATGAGTAGAAGGAGATGTTACTGAAGCAGGACATGTTTTTTGTGTCTGTACCACTAACATTCACAGAGAAATCACAGTTTTAAAAGTGCCTCACTTTTGGCTTTGCCCCAATGAGAGGAGAAAAGTTAACGTTGCAGTTAATGACAGAGGTGGAGGGCTCTCTTGACACCGTCGAGCTCTTAGTTTAAATTCTGTAGATCTCTGTGTTTTGGATAAAAACAACCACAGCTACAATTTGAAGCCCCTTTCACTGAAAACCGTCAAAACACTGAGTAATATCTGAATAGTTCAAGGTCTTGGAACCCATTTAAAGTTTGAATTTTTTTCTCCTTTCATTTCAATGTAAAAAAAAAAATCGAAATATTTTTAAAAAGTGTAAAAGTTACAAAAAAAGAGAGAAAGTAATAGCACACTTCTCTAGAAACAGCTGAACGTTTTTGATACCAGAATGGTTTCCTGTTTATGGACAGCTTTATCTCAGCAGCTGTGTGTGTTACACCTGGAGGTTATCTTTCTTGTGTTTTGATTTATTCAGGCACTTACTGATGTGGAAGTTTGTATTTCCAGGATTTTTTTCTTTCAAGGTTGACAGGAATTTTAACAAAAACAAACTAAAGTAAGGAGTGATTTAAAAAAAAAAAAGTTCCTCAGCTTTATCTATAAAGAACATGTTTGTCAGAGAGAGAGAGAGAGAGAGTGTGTGTGTGTGTGTGTGTGTGTGTAATTATTTGTCAAGCTGTGTGCAAAATGCAAGATCCAGTGTTCTTGGAGCCTGCTGAGACATGTAGGTCTCTCCAAGAACAGAAATATTCACCACCAGGAAAATAATCCCAGAAGCCCAAACTTGTGTTTGCTTTAACTATTTATACTTCTTAGCTTTTCTGCAGCCCCAAATTTGTATTCAACATAAAACATAATTTAACAAAATGTAATATAGAGCTAAAAGCCAAGAGTAACTAAACGTGACTCCACACTTTCAGCTGCTGATCGGTGTGTGTCAGGGTTCAGATGTGCGGCAGGCAAAGTTGGACCTAAATGCAGAACTTGGAGGACGAGGAGTCAGCTTAAACTCGGCTTTCATTCACATGGAAAATATACTAGATAGAAACAAGGCTGGACTGGAGCTAGGAAAACTAGGAAACAAGGAGTAAGGAGACAAGGGAAGCAAAACTGAAAACAAAGCACATGAAACAAGGGATAGGCAGTAAAAAAAAGGACTTGAGTAAACCAAAATACAAAAACACAAGAGACAAGGGACTATGACGCAGAGGGACAAAACAGTCAGGGGAACACAGACATGGAGAACACAGGGGAACCAGAGTTTATATACAACTAAACTATAACCAAGAACAGAACCCAAAACTAAACTAAGAAAGGCAATAAATAAAGAAACCAATCAGGGATTACTGCAACACTGCGAAACCCACAATAAACTGAGAATCAACCAGAGATATTAACAGAATTAGAAAGTCCAGCGGACTTAGGACCACGACAGTGTGACCTTTAAAAACCTTTAAAACCATCCTATAAATTAAAGGAATATTATTATTATTATTAAAGTGACTTTAATAATAATGCACATACATAATAAATTAACAGATATGTTTTAGCCATGTGAGAGACTTGATTTATTGAATCTAGAAGCCACCCAGCCACATATAAAATATCTAATACACCTCTGGAGCTTGAAAAAAGGCGACTGGACTAAAAAGAAGTCATTTTTTCAAGCTCCAGAGGCTACTACGACCTGGTTGACTGAGAATCTACACAGACATCTAATACACCTCCACCTTTACCGCTTTGACTATTATAGATCTAACAGTCTACTTTTACTTAAGTAGCTATCAGAGTATTTGACTGCGGTGAACTGTGTGTGCACCGTCTGTCCTTCTTGTTTTTACGGTAATAAACGTGGAGCCGCAGCTTTCCCTTTAATCTGGACTGGATGACATCAGTGCTGCCGGAGAGGAGCGGGGGGCGGGGGTAACGCCATTTTCGCGTACTGTGCAGTTAGTCATTCAGCCAACTACAGGACTGAGGGGCTGTCATCTTCATGGGGGACTCATGAACTTTTGATTTCGCCCCATGAAGCCCCTGTCAGGCTAGTTTGACGGAGCGGTTCCTGCTATGGGAGCAGCGGGAATACTAGCTTCCCTTGAATGGCTGACTGGAATCGGTGTTTTGACAGATAACTAGATGGCTAGCTATGGAGCTAGCTGGTGAACATTAACAGAGGTTGATGAAGTGAAGCCCGGCGTCAGTAGGCAAAACATAGCACAGTAGACATAGACAGTGCCCAAATTGTGTGTGTGTGTTTTTTTTAACTTAGTATATATTTTTTACTCTTATTGGCAAAGTCTGTCGATCAAAGGAACAAAAATTAATTTAATAAAGACGTGATTTAAAAGGGGAAGAGGAACATTGAAGTCGAGCTACATTGGCAACGGATGTCCCAGAGAACGGTAAGAATGGCTCCGTGTATTACTTGGAATGCTTTCATTCGTTAATAAACCGCTTGTTGAAAATGAGCTTCTCTTATCACGCGTTTCTTAAAGCGTCATTCCGTAAAAGCACAAGTATTTACAACACTAACGTTACGTGGTTTTGGCAACCTTGTTTTAGAGAATCTGTGGTCGGTGTTTACGTTACTTGCAGGAATTAGACGCCACAAGCACATTAACTGTCATTGAGAGTGCTAGGTCGGAATTGGCCCTGAGGTTGGGCTGTGTGACGAAAAAGTATGGGCTAACTGGTTCTTCAGGTTAATCCATTTTGTAAGTGAGATAGCTCGGACAAACCAGCAGGAGCTACAGTGGTAGGGACCGACTAAAACATGCCTATCAGCCTGTGGAAAGGCGCATTTGACGGCCACTGCCAAATGATGGTGACTGTTTGTCATGCGATAGTTAGCTGTATCCTTTCATTGATATTCAGAGGAGAGTCAGGGCTGTGAAAGCTGCCTGTGTTGGGCACACAGCTTCAAGGGGACAGTGGATCTCAGTGTGGGACCCACAGCTGGGAAACCGAAAGGACTGAGAGGCGTCTATGAATATCTGAGTTTGGGGCGGCATGCAGAAGCACAATTTCAGTCTGCACAGAAATATACAAGTATTCCCGAGCGCTTTTTCTTCCCTGCCCTGCAGTGTTTGTTTAATCCACCCAAAGGTGCACTCATGACAACCTACAGGGCTCCTACCCCAAGGCGAAACACCCATCTGCCCCCCCTGGGACTTGCTGTTGACTTAGATGGGTGGTTTGAGTTCTTACCGCTGGGTAGAAATGACAGGGTGTGCGTGGCCGCAGCAGATTTGATTTTCTGGCTGTTGGTTTGACTTGAGAAATAACCCAAGATTTTGCAGATGAGCACAACAGCTGATGAGTACTACTTGGTTATTATTTCCAGCTATCAGTAAATTTTTGAAATTCTTCGAGTTCCCAGAGTTAGTTCCTGGTGAGGTCTAAAAATCTCCCAGTCGTCAAAAAAAACAAAACAAAAAACAGAAATCAGGTAATTTTCTGTTAATTAACTTATTGAAAAATTCACTGAAATCTTACACAACTAAAGTGTAATTAATTTACATTTACTGTGGTGTAAATTGTGCATTAATATCTGAATTATTTTTTCCCCATTTGTTGTACTGTAGTATGACAACTATGTACTGCATATAAACACACACAGCATAAATATTATGAATATGCCACCACACCTAGAAGGTAGCACTGAAGTAGATTTTTTTTCTCTCTCTCATGTGTTGCTGTCAGCTGGTGAGTTCAGCTCAACTTTTGAATGGCTAAGTGAAACGGGCATCATGTGATCTTAGTGAAGCAGGGGTTCAGTGAATGGCTGGTCTTTATTGTCAGTAAAAGTGACTGTCTCGTCCTTAAATCAGCCTCCATGAAACTGGCTCTAGCATTGCGGTTGAGATGTCTTGTTTTTCTTTTTTTGCTTTTTATCATCTTTTTTAAGAACAGCGGTTGACAGCTTTTATGATACATTAGCAACTCTAGTAGGTTAACACCGGATAGCACCACCTTAAGGACATTCAGCCTTTTGCTGGAAGTAAAGAAGATAAATCTGAAGACTTTAAGATGTTCAAACAGCAAACCAGGAAAGTTGATTCACTGTGAAAAGTGGAGCAGAGCCCCTTGATATATAAAGTTAACTAGTTATTAAGAATTTTTTAGCATTGAACTAAAATTGGTCTCTTTGTACACTTTGTACACCATAACCTATGGTCTTAGATTTTCCCCTAAGTGGTCTTAAAATGACTAAATTTAGAATTCCTAATCTTTTAAAATTTATGTCATACAAATGTTCACTCATCAACGCAGACAGGCCTATTGAGGAATCCAGGAGGAACTTTTACACTCGAATGTCTCTATACCTCTCTAAACTAAACCGACCTTTAAATTTAACATTTAAAACGTAATCTATGGACAGTCTGCAGAAAGTGGTATATTAAAATCAGCGATTGTCTTTAAGACTAAAATCCTTCAGGGTGCTGCAGCAAGAAGCGGTACCACTGCTGTCTCTGTGGATCACAGCATCTTAAGCTACTTGAGCGATTTGAATGACAAATCTAATCTCTTGCCCAAGGCTTGCTCATGGAAAAATAATTTAGTACTTTGTCATTGGTGTGCTCATCAGAAGTGAGACTGGGTGATGGCACATAGTTTAACACATTCGACTGCAGCAAGTGAATTCACACACAGTGTTTTAGACAGGTTTCTCTGTTGGGTTCATTTAGAATGTAACTCTCTCTGTGTTGTCCTAATCTGTACAAAGGACCAAAGCGGGTCATCGTCATCTCGTGACTTGCTGATTTGTTAACCCCTTTCTTGGTCTCTGAAGCTAACTGCTAAAGTTGTCACATGATGCAATAGGAAGAGAGTGATATTTTGTAGCATTGTGGCCACATAAAACACAGAAGAAACAGCACAGTATAAATGGACTGGTGCTTATACAGCACCTTTCTACTCAATTTGAGCACTCATTCAGTGCTTTTATATAACATTAATATGTGAATGCATCAGGGGCAGCTCAGGGTTCAGTATCTTGCCCAAGGATACTTTGAGAGGAGGATCCAGGGATCAACCTTCCAATTGGCAGGCAACCCACTCTACCACCTGAACTACAGCTGCCCCAATAAATATACCAGATTACTTTTACAGTAATCTATTTTTATGTGAAAAGAGGGACTGATTTTGGTGAAGAGTGACTTCACAGTTGTGATTTGCTCTCACTGCTCTCATCATGGGTTTTTTTGTCTGCAGCAGGTTAGGCTAGGTTTAGCCAAAAAAACCCCAAAAACACTACCTGTTCAGCAGCAAACAATTAGAGCTGGTGGGGGAAAGAAAGGCTTAGCAGCTAAAAGCCAAAACAGAGGTAAAAGGGGAATAAAGACGAGACTTGGTACTCAGCTGTAAATGAGTACTTATACTAGAGCTGGTAAATGTGCTCAGACTGGGTGGGACAGATTTGTGGTGTGTTGTGCTTTCCTTTGTTTGCTGCCATGAAAACTGATGACCTGCTGTTGTTATTAACAACCCTATCCAGTTCTTTAGGTTGTTTATACTGGACAAACTGGTATGAGGTTCTGAACAGCAAATGCAGTTTTGTTTTATTTCTTTCATTGTTGGGATACAGGTAGAACAAATGCTGTATTAGTTAAATTGTGGGTTGAGCAGTCAGACAAATACATTACATCTCCAAAGTTATTGTTCAGTGAAATTGTTGAATAATTTACACTTTTAGAGGCTCTTTGTTTTTCTTTTTTGTAAAGCAGCTCTGCCCACACTGCTGATTAAGGTTGTTCTTCGAGTGCTGCTCTTCTGCCACCGGCTCCATCCTCATGCATTAAAAACCCGCAAGTACTTACTATTCCGCTTCTCCATCGGTCCCAAACACAACCCACCCCCTCATTTATACTCCACCCACCACCACATTTGTCTTCAGCATCCCCGTCACCTCGTATCACCACCTTAGCATGCTTACATAAAGAGCTGCAGCATCCCCCGGGTGCTGCTTCAAGCAAGTGATTTACATTTCAAACATTAACTTCAAAAAAAGTTTTCTCTGCCTTTCTCCTGTGGTGCTTTGTATGTGGGGACTAATCTGATGCCAGAAATAAAAGACTGTTGGATCAGAACAGGAAAAAAAATGCATGTGCTGTCACTTTCGCTTCTGTATTACATTGGCCTGCAGTGGTAGTTGTCACTTCTTTTAGTTCTTTGTGGTTTGGGTTTCCACTACTTAAGCATCAATCTTGCTGCGTTGTTGATTTATGAAACAGATTTTTAAGCGAAGCCCACCTTTGTTTCTTTGTCCTTTTTGTTTCTGAGGAAAAGCTTAAATAATTAGTACATTAATTGAATTATTTGTCACATGGGTGGCAGTGGCGCAGTGGGCAGGTGCTCACCTTGCAACTGGAGCTGGTTCAAGTCCCCGTCTGGGCGCATTCTGTCATTGTGTCCCTGGGCAAGACACTTAACCCACATTGCCTAAGTGTGAATGTGGTTGGGTGTTTGGTGGTGGTCGGAGGGGCCGTAGGCGCAAATTGGCAGCCACGTCTCCGTCACACTGCCCCAGGGCAGCTGTGGCTACATTAGTAGCTTACCACCACCAGGTATGATTGTGGTGTGAATGAATAGTGCATGAAATTGTAAAGCGTCTTTGAGTGTCTAGAAAAGCGCTATATAAGACTAATGCATTATTATTATTATTATTATTATTATTATTATTTCATTAGTTTTAATGCCAGATATAGCGTAGTTATACAAGGGCACCTAAATATCTTTGGCTGGGGAATCAAAGCCATGTATGTTACCTTAGGACACTTGAGTTTGTCTAGGAGTTTGCTCAACCAGTTCACATGCATTTTGTGGACTTGGAGAGGTCCTTTGACTGGGGAGTACTTAGTGAGTATGACATATTGGCCCGTTGTTACAGGCTGTTTGGTGCAACCATAGTGAGACATCGGTTTACATTGCAGACTATAAGCCGGTCTCGTTTCCAGTGGGTTTTGGAGTCCGCCCACGGCTGGGCCTTTTCCCGCATTTCCATTAGGACCTACTCAGCTCGGGACGACTCGCCACGGTCTTGTTTTGTTTCCATTGCAATAGAGGACCACCTCAGTGTGGGTGGAGTCGATATAGCAGCGCGGGCAGTAGTCTCTTGACGTAATTTGTATGCAGCTCAAAACACAACACAATAATGGATGAGATAGAGGCATGCTAACATAGCTAAGGCCAGTTAACTATCGTCATCATGCATACAACAATACAATGTACAGTGTTTTAATGGATGGTTATCATTGTTAAGTATTAAAATATGTATGCTGTGTGCACGTTTCAGATGGCTCTCTTGTTGCAAAACAACTGCTGCAAACTGTCGGTCTAGGCATCCAACCGAGAAAAATTGCGCAGTTGATTCTGGTGAAGGAGTTGCTCTCATGTCTAAACTAGTGACGACATTCCCTGGCCAATCAGTGGCATGCTGTTCCTCCGCATAACATTTTCAGATTGCTTCGGATTGCTTGGAATCCCAGCTGAGTGGGTACTAAAAAGGTACCAGGTACTAATGGAAATGCCTACAAACCGTGCCGTGTCAGGTCGAGCCGCGCTGAGTAGGTACTAATGGAAATGCGGCTTTTGTCACTGATTCTGGTGGTCTCAGGTTCGTGCCTCTGATTTTTCCACATGATGTGGCCCCGTTGACTTCATTGAGCAATGATTTGCAGCACTGGGGTGGTTTGCAGCTGAGGGTGAAGTGGCTAGGATGTGACTTGCACCTTCAGATCTGAGGTCATGGCTCTCTTTCAGAACAGCTGAAAGGAGATTCCAGATAAAAATGGTGGAAATGAGCTTCCTCTGAAAGGTGTCCGGGCTCGCTTTTAGAGATGTGGTGAGGAGCTCAGTCATTAGGGAGTGGCTCAAAATAGAGCCACTTCTCATCCCTGAAACAAACCAGTTGAGGTGGTTTGCACATCTGACTAGAACGTCTCCTGAATGCCTCCTAGGTGAGGCTTTTCTGGCATGTCAAACCGGGAGGAATCCCTGGGGCAAACTGAGGACATGTGGAGAGATGTCTGTCGGAACGGCTCTGTATCCAGAGGCGGAGGTCGGGGCATCTTTGTTTAGACTGCTGCCCCTGTGACCCAGACCTGGGTAAGTGGCAGAAAATGAATAGATTGAAGGTGCTGGGATTATTTTTTCTTTGACAAAATGATTGAGATGTATTCAGTAGCCCTGTTCTTGATGAATAGTTAAGGGAATAAATACCCATCATAATTTCCCAGAGCCCAAGTTTGAATATTGAAATTGCTTGTTTTGTCCAACCAGTTGTGCAAAGACTCATTTCTGCACATTTCTGGCTTTTTCCCCTTCTTTAAAATGACTTAAATCAGTTGATATAATCAAAGTTTTTTGTTTTTTTGCAACTAATAGTAATACAGTTTTTGGTACAAGAACAAAACCTGAATGTTTTGCTTTTTAGTCATCTTGCTACTAATGCATTTTGCATTTTTTTTAAGTTAATATTTTCTGTATTTGCTAAGTTCATTTCACTCAAGTACATCCCGTGCTTCGCTGTTCTTTTTGCCTCGAGCTGCTCTTTTCCACCTCCTCCTGAACACAGTGTCAGCTTCCTGCTTCCTGCTTAGCTGATAGGCTGCAGACCGGTTGCTGAGTCACATGGAGCGATCAGAGCTGCTGCCCTTCCTCCGTCTGCCTCGTCTCAAGGCATTTTTCAGCTCATCGTTTCCTCTTCTTCAAGTGAAATTTGAAATCTGCTTAGGACAAGTCTGCAGTCTTCTCTTGACACCATAGCAGCTTTTATACTGAGGTGGGCATACTTGGTTCAACTCACTGTGCCACTGCACCATCAAGAAAAAAACGTTAGCTCGTTCACTCATTCACACCCACAAGTTTCATTTCTGTGTTTTTCTCTGGAACATGCAGTAAAATGTAACTTCAGTCAGTGTCTCTATAATTATTCAGCCGAGACGCAGCCGTCTCAGTCTTCTGTGCTTGCAGAGATTTATTAGGCAGCTCGCTACAAGTGCTGCCAAAGCGCTCAATCATAATCCTCTTAAGTGTGTGTGTGGATATGTGTGTGTAATGAATATATAGCAAATAAAGTCAGGACAAAGTGCATTGCATTATTATATTAACCTGCATTTTTTTAGCGGGTTAATATCCATTTAATAACCTAATGCATTTTACCTGTTACATTCAGTAGTGGGGGGCAGTATGGACTGCAACATAACAGCACTAAGAAGCTAATTATTATGGGAGACTCATAAATGAGTCTGGGGTCAGTATTCCTTTACCATAGTGTCTTTTTCAGCTGCAGCAAATGATATATGTTTAAAATTTGCCATCTTTTAAATTTTTATAGCTGATTTCTTTCTGATTTTGGGTCACTGGCTAGATGCAAGTACAGTTAATAGGTGATGATCATAAAAGAAATGTGACAGTCAGCATTTCTTTAAAATTGTGAAAGCGGGTCGTTGTGCAGCATAAAATGTGTACAAGTTCCTCTCAGAGTTTTCCTGTCTGTCATCTTCTGTCTATTATCAGTAAACCACTTACAGACCACAAACCTCAGATCCGGCAGGCAGCATGTTTAACTTTTTTCATTTGATTTAAACTTTTAATCACAGCTGCACCAAAGATCCTCTTTTTATTAAACAATCCTAAATGATGATGCTTCAGTTTTTTGTTTTTTGTTTATATTTAGGAAGTGCTAATCTTCATTCATGTTGCCTCTTCTATTGCAACCTCCTGCTGCAGCTCATGCTGTACTGAGCTTTTCGGAGCAAGTGCTTCAGTCAGCACCTCCTATAAAGGCACCTTGAGTGTAGAGATGGGGAAGCATAAATTCCTCAATCTGTACCTCCCACACCTCTGAACCAGGAACCGTCCAGTCAGAAACACACAGTCTGACCTTTTTGAGAGGCCAGTGTTGCTTCTCACTTGCAGCAGAGTATTGATTTTTTTTTTTTTTTAAAAGGAGATGAATCACTGGCAGACAGGGAGATAAAAGGCTGTTTATTTGGTCATGAGATGAGAAAAGGTCAGAGGATTGTGACTGGAAAAAATAAATAAATAAAAGTTACCTGTTTGCCATTTAGTCAATATGTCACATTTCTGGTGAATCGCATTCTCCTGGTCTGTTGTGACTTTGTTTTGCCAGGATAAACATCTGTGGCAGTCATGAGATAAGTGGATACCATCTTTAGATGACAACATGCTGCTTTCAGTGTCCTTTTGTTTGTGTGGCTGTAGAAAATTCATTTTCCTTCTGCATTTGTTAGAGCTTGATGTTAGTAATCTTGTTTTTTGAGGACTTTAAAGACAAAATATTTTCATGCAACTTTTTCTTATTATCTAAATTTATGCAGTATGTTTTAGAAACATACTGCATAAATTTACTGATCTCTTAGGATTTAATTCATAAAACAAAATGACTTACTACTTTTGCTGCTGTGAAGTTGTTACACTGCACTTTGCTATGCCTGCAGGATGCGTGAGGACATGTCCACCATGGTGTGTGTGAAGGAGGAGGAGGATTCTGGGGAGAAGCTGTCCCAGGATGAGATCATTTCCCGGACCAAGCAGGTGATCCAGGGGTTGGAGGCCCTGAAGCAAGAGCACCACTCCATCCTGGAGGGTCTTCTGGGCACACTGCGCTGCCTGAAGCAGGATGAGGAGGGCGTTCTTGTGGAGGAGAAATCACACATGATCCGCAAGTCCCTGGAGATGCTGGAACTTGGGCTCAGCGAGGCTCAAGTATGTGTGTAGAGCTTCAGCGATTGGTTGAAATCAACATGGATGTCAGATTGATCTGTTATTTATTTGGGTTGGTCTGGGCAGAAAATCTTGGCAACGAGACATTTAATCTCCATGTCTTTTAACAAAATAAAATAAAAAAGCAAGCAGTTTGTCAGTTGTTACACATATAAAATTTCCCTATTTAAGTTTAAGGACTGATTATTTTAATCTGCTGAACAGCTGTGTAGATATCCATAACACACTGTGGACAGCAGGTGGTTTTCACCTGTAAGAATCTTTGCTTAACTGAATCTTTCCTTGTAATAGATATAATAAAAGATAAAAATATACACAAAGTCCATTGTGAATTAGATAAGTTTGTACACTTGACAGAGGAGTGTTTCTCTCGTTTTAATTGTAATTCTTGTTTGGCTCATTGGGGGAAAAGAACAAAGAAGTTTTGAAGCCTTGAAATTATGCAAAATATTTGCTTTTGTCATTTCACTTCACATTTAATTTCACAAACAGTCACTGAGTTACTGATGATTCATTGTCGATGCGTTTACCCTCCCAGCAGGCTTTGTCTAAACATACAATGCACCGCATGCACATACTGAAATTTCTACCTCTAGCTTGTTGTGGTAAAGTGTAATTTTTGTGCTCAAACTCCCCTAATGTCTCCGAGCTGCAAACCTCTCATCTAATTACAGCCCTCCGAGCCTTTCACCTTAGCCTGTATGCTTTTACCCCAAGTGCCTCACTGTAACATTAGTGGACACACATTTAGGTCTGGGGGGGTGCACACTTACCTCTGCTCTACACAAGGCTTTGGCATAATTGCTTTAGTAGGCAATCTTCTACTACACATATTAGTGTAAATATTGTTATGAGAGCATGAATCCAACTGTAGATACTAAGAGTCTGTATGATTGCAGAAGCTGCAGCATAACCGCCTCCTTTTTGCACAGGTGATGATGGCCCTGTCAAACCACCTGAGCTCAGTGGAGTCTGAGAAGCAGAAGCTGAGGGCTCAGGTACGGCGACTCTGCCAGGAGAACCAGTGGCTGAGGGACGAGCTGGCCGGGACACAGCAGAAACTGCAGAAGAGCGAGCAGAGCGTGGCACAGCTGGAGGAGGAGAAGAAGCACTTGGAGTTCATGAACCAGCTGAAGAAGTATGACGAGGACCTGTCCCCGTCTGTGAGTGCTCAAGACTTAAGAATGTGTTTTGATGCCGTCTTCTAAAATATGCGTGACCTGCTTATCATGAAATCAGAACCACCAGGTCTCTCATTAGCTCCATTCCTTCAATTTTAATTTACTGCTGCTGTAAGTCTTATGCNCCCCCCCCCACGCACCTTATCAACAGCAGATATGAATGAAAGATATCAATATAAACCATCCCAAGCATTTTAGGTGTGTGAAAATATTCACGATTAGACCCAAACTGCAGAGTGACTGCATCGGCTAATAAAACATTCAGTTTCTTCATACGTAATTTTGCTTCCTTTTTACTTTTTGTCTTCTCTCCCCTCACTGATCGTTCTGCTTGCTCTCTGCTTCCCTCCCATCTCAGGAGGAGAAAGACTCAGACTCTAGTAAAGAGACTCTGGATGATCTCTTCCCAGATGACCAGGATGACCAAGCCCCAGGCAGTAAGTGTTCTACCTTCCCCATCTTCCATCCACTCTGAGAGACTTTCACACAATTTCTTGTCCTTCGACCCAAATATGAAATAGTTTGTTGCCTTGGGATGTAGATTTCATTGGCACATCCTTTATTAATTCCTAAATGCTTTTTGCACCTATAGAAAGTAAGAGCTGGAAGTAAACTCCTGCTTCCACCATATTAATACTTGGCAGCAGAATGCGGTGACATGCTGTATTTTTCCCTGTTAGGTGCCACAGTTTTGAAAATGCCGCTGCTGTAAAATTAAGACCACCTTTGGGAACAAAGCTTACATCTTTATATCAGCAGCACTTCTATCTGCTAAAGTTGGGTCAGTGGATGTTCCCAGAGTCAGAATATATGATGTAATACACGGTGACGAGTTCTGGTGGTGAGTGTGTTTGATTGCATCGATCTACCACTCTCTCAAACACGCACACCCCAGTTTTTCATTGCTCCTGCTCTTTATTACCAGCCTTCTGCTCAGTGTTTGATGGGGTGGTCTTTCAATAGCTCATCAGGCCAGACAGTAAAGCTTTGTTGGCTGTAAATCCCCATTAGTCAGGACCTAGTTGAGTCTGAACAGAGGCCAGTGAAGTTATATAGTCCCAGTTTTTCTATAGTGTGTTACTTTTTGTGACTGTAGTTAGGTGAAACATTGTTGCGCAAGTGCAATGGCAATGTTGCCATGGACTAACTTTGTGGCTCTGGATATCAATGAATTACTTGAAATGTAAACATTTGTTACATCATGGCAAAAAAAGAGAAACTCATAAGAGCTTTGGTGAAATGTAATATTTTTTTATATTACTTTAATCTGGAAAATAACTATAATAATCAGTTAATTGTTTGGTCTATAAAATCTTTTGCTGGTTTGTAGTAGTAGGTTATCTTTATGTTAATCAACTTATGGATAAGTTGTTGTGAGATGATCTGCCAAAAAAAAGGGATAGGTTGAATGTTTAGTTTCTAAAACACTAGTTAAAGAGGTTTAACTTAAGGGACAACCATTTAAGAGCAGTGAAAAACAAAGTTTTGCTCCTAAAGGTTTTATTTTTCCAAAAAAAATAAATATATTTTTTAAATTCTTTGGCCCAATTTGGCTCATCCCATTTGGTATCAGATTGTAAGCCAATTTAACTACTTGACAGATTGGCTGTAAACTGCTTCCCACTTGTCTTATTGCTCGAATCCATTCATTTTTAATTTAATTTGATGTAATTTAAAATCTTTCACAATAAAAGCCTTTCCTTTAGACAGAGCTTGCTTCAATCTTCTGTTTTCGAGTATTTCCCCTGTCAGGGTGGCGTTACAGCACATGCTGTGAGCACTACTAAATGAATTATGATGGGACAGGAGAGTTTAATGGCATATAGCTGTGAGCGAGCAATTGATTGGAGAACAAGGACAAGGATAACAGAAGATTTTCTGCAGCATAAATCTTAATAAAAATGTGCATTGGAGGTGAATGCTCCATAATGATTGAATAATACATTTCTCTTTAGAGATATTGAGATGGAAATGTCATTGTAAAGGGTGTATATTGAGTTGGTCCTGGAGCTGCACAGAAATTAGGAACACAAGCGAAGAATTTCCATGTAGAGCTTTTTTTTTTTTTCTTTTTTTTTTTTTTTA